>CM050860.1:535255-542755 GCA_027580175.1 Siniperca scherzeri | reverse complement strand
CTCAGATCCGTGTTCTCATGTAGCTCAGTTCTCTTCAGTGGAACGGCGGCGGCGTTCGGTCTCGGTCCTCGGTTAAACTTGTTCTCCGTCGTGTTTCTGCTCGTGTCATCGGGCTGCAGCTGCAAACACAAGTTCTCTAGCAACCACCCAGCAACACCTTAGCAACCACCCGGCAACACCTTAGCAACCACCCGGTAACACCTTAGCAACCACCTGGTAACACCTTAGCAACCACCCGGCAATACCTTAGCAACCACCCGGCAATACCTTAGCAACCACCTGGTAACTACTTAGCAACCACCCAGCAATATCTTAGCAACCACCTGGTAACACCTTAGCAACCACCCAGCAATCCCTTAGCAACCACCTGGTAACACCTTAGCAACCACCTGGTAACTACTTAGCAACCACCCAGCAATACCTTAGCAACCACCCAGCAATACCTTAACAACCACCTGGTAACACCTTAGCAACCACCCAGCAACACCTTAGCAAACACCTGGTAATACCTTAGCAACCACCCAGCAATACCTTAGCAACCACTTGGTAACTACTTAGCAACCACCCAGCAATACCTTAGCAACCACCCAGCAATACCTTAGCAACCACCTGGTAACTACTTAGCAAACACCCAGCAATACCTTAGCAACCACCCAGCAATACCTTAGCAACCACCTGGTAACTACTTAGCAAACACCCAGCAATACCTTAGCAACCACCTGGTAATACCTTAGCAACCACCTGGTAACTACTTAGCAAACACCCAGCAATACCTTAGCAACCACCTGGTAACTACTTAGCAACCACCCAGCAATACCTTAGCAACCACCTGGTAACTACTTAGCAACCACCCAGCAATACCTTAGCAACCACCCGGCAACACCTTAGCAACCACCTGGTAACACCTTAGCAGTGATTGTAGAGCTGCAACGAATGATTATTTTCATTATCGATTAATCATTTTGGCGATAAAGTGTCAGAAAGTAGTGAAAACGGCAGGTTAACGCCCTCAGATGTTCAAACCGATCCAGTTACTGATCTCTGGAAGCATCGGATATTTATTTGTGCGTTTTTATTCGTTTCTTCACATGTTCAGAGGAACTTTCCAAGCTGTTGTTGTTGTGATCTGAGCAGCGGATACGACGATGTTCGTCTTCATCGTCTCACTTAATTGCACACTGCACATGTGAGGTTTAGAGTCATCTGTGTGTGTGTGTGTGTGTGTGTGGTGCGTTCACGTGCAGAAAGTTAAAACCAGAGAACAAACACTAAGAAACAGCGTGAAGCCCGTGAACGCACCACAGAAACAACACGTCCGTGTGCCGTCCTGTTTCTCTGGCTGTCTGTCCACAGCGATGTCCTCTCGCCTCTCTACTGTACGTCCCACCGTTCCCAGTGTGTTCTCACTGTTACCCAGAGTTCCCAGTGTTCCCAGTGTTCTCAGTGTGTGGTTCCAGCCGCAGCTCTGGAACAATGAACCCTCTGTTTGTCACAATAGAGACTCACTGTTATTACACCGCCTCGCTCGCCCGGCCTCGCCTCCTCCTCCTCTCTTTGTTTGTCCTTCCTTTACTTTCGCTCTGCTTTCTGTCTTTTCTCTCCTCCTTTACTCCCCTCCCTCCCCTGTCCCTCCCTCCTCGGTGGAGGTGAAGAATGAAGGTCACTCTCTTCCTCGCTTCCTTCCTCCCTCTTCCCACTCTCTCTCTCTCTCTGGTGGTTCAGTCACAGAGAGCTTTGTTTGGGAGCACGTTAGCTTTGATTGACAGGTCTGTCGTCCTGTCACGCTCATCCAAACACTGCCACCCGCTTTACCCAGATTGAACTTCCTGTTTCGGCAGCAGCAGATGAAGCGCAGGTGTGACCCTCAGAGCAGCAGGTGGAGATGCTGCACCTGTTGGAGTAAATACAGACATGAGGAAGATGTCTCTAAGGTAACACGTGGACACTTCAGGTGTTGGCAGAGACACTTTCTGAGAGTCACATCGTGTCTGGATGTGGTTAGCTTAGCTTAGCATAAAGACTGGAAACAGAGGCAAACAGCTAGCCCAGGTAAATACACCGGCGCCGCCGAAGCTCTGTGATTAACATCGAACCTTTACACAGACCGAACGTAAAAAGCACAGTTTGGGGTTTTAGGGCGAGTTAGGTGCTGGAACTGTTTCTCTTCTCACTCGTGGAAAGAAAAATAATGAATCCCAAAATGTCAAAGCATGACTGCAAAAAAGTTTTGAATTAAAATGATAATTATAATGTTCATCTGTAACAGTTAGATGATTAGTTAATAAAAGAAAAATGAATCAGCAACTATTTGGATAACAGTGTAATCGTTTAAGTCAGGAAGTAAGGAAACCTAATATCTTTGGGTTTCAGATAAAGCGGTCAGTCAGAAGACGTTGGACTTCAGGTAGCTGCGATAGCTGCTTTTCACCAAATTCTGACATTTTAAGACCAAATAATGAATCGATTAACCAAGAAAATCATCTGCAGACTAATCCATAATGAAATAATCGTTAGTTGCGGCTCCGAATGCCACGTCCACACAGGGTCATGTGACTGCAGTCCTCCGTGCGGGTGTCCAGACTGGTTTCCTCTTGTTGCTGAGAGGTGGCCATCTTGGTTTCTAGCGTGTGGCGGGCCTGTGTAGGCAGACGGCGGTGTGCGTCCAGGCTCTGAACACAACGGAGAACAACAAGCAGCCGAAGTCCTTCGCTCGTATGACGCACCCTGACGCCGACGGGAAGGTTTTCACATCCGTATTTAACTTCGACACTGACGTTTCTGTGGCAGTGGAAGATTCGGGCTCAGAGCCGACGAAGAGGCAGACAGAGGAAGGACGGACGGATGAGAAGAGGAAAGGGTGTGTTCGGTGTTTGGGGAGAAGTGGGAAAAACCAGAGGGTGTGTTCTGAATGAAGACAGTGTTCTGCTTTAATCTCTTTGTGCTTCATAAAATCTGTTTCCCGTTCAGCTCAAATGAAGCACAAATATACGTAAACTTCTTTATCATTTACACTGTTGATTTCCTGAAATGTATACGAGTAATAATCTAAAATCGTAATAATAACAATCATGTCGTATTGTCAAACTCACGTCACCGGTAGAAACACGGCTCCTAACTTATGGAAGTCCCACAGAACATGTTTAAGACTTAAACCTGTTTTATTTACGTGCTTTTTATACGGACGTTACTGACAGAGTGAATATTTGAATAGAGAATAAATACGTCTGAACTGATCCAGGACCTGTGGATCGGATCAGCATGTAGCTCTGATGCAGAAATCCAACAGTCTGAGTGACGATGGAAAACTGACAAATGTGGTTCAACACAAGATGTGTGTGTGTGTGTGTGTGTGTGTGTGTTTCCTCCGCAGCAGTTTGAAGGACAGCTGTATCCTGTGTTTTGTTCTGCTGCAGATCTTCAGAGCTGATTACAACAACAGGACAGAGATAAGGGGGGAGGAGGAGAAATGTTGTCCGTTTGGATACTAAAACTCTTTGGCTGGGCTTCAGGAGAGATGATGGTTTTGGTTTCAGTGTTGATCAATGTTGAGTCAACATGTCCCAGCGGCGGAGGAAGCACTCAGCTCCGTTACTGCAGTAAAAGTACTAACACACACTGAAAACACAGTGTGATCAGGAAACAGCCCTTAAAGCGTTAAAGCAGCGCAGCGTCCCTGCGGCTGCTGTGCTGTTATATATTCTGTCATCAGGTTATTATTCCTCGTGCATTAATGGAAAGCAGGATGTTGCTGCTGCAGCTGGTGGAGCCGGAGCTCACGTTGAACCGGTTTGTATCGGACTGCAGCTGATGATGCTTTTCATTCTGGATCCATCTGCCGAGTCTTTTCTCCGTCCATCCGTCGATCGATCGATCCATCGGTTTATCGCGTAATCCAGCAATAGCAGTTCAAAAGTTATTAAATAATGGTCCGATAATGAAGGATTCTGTGGAAAGACTATTAAATGTTCAATTTCCATATACCAGAACAAGGGTGTGGTTAAAACAGTGAGTGGGTTTAGGTACACTCTGACAGAAGCCAATCGAATCTAATAATGAGATAATAAGTATTAGTATTTCATGTGTGTAACATGAACTACATGCAGGGGTCTGCAGTGAACTGAAGTGGTCGTGTTGGCTGAGTGTTTATTCTGATATCTCTGATAGAAGCACAGATTTCACGCTGGTTTCTTAGCTGATGATGCATTGAGTTCTGTTTATACTCGTGCGGGCCTCTGCAGATGTGTGAGCATGCACAGAGACATTGATGCTCAACGCGCTGTCCGTTGCAATATTCTCCGACATGCACAAAGCGTGCTGCGCCCGGGGCGCCTAGTTACAAACATTCAGAGGTGCACGACCAAGCGCCACAACAGCTCTACGCGAATGACGTCATTTTTGGCCCGCTGACCCTCGTGCCGGGGACGCTGCCCAGGCTTTAGGAGGCTTAAAGAAAGCCACAGTAGCCACTGCCTGCCAGACACAGCTGTGGTCACAGCGACTTAATCTCGTCTTCTAACTGCTCCAGCTCTTCTTTCAGCTCCAACTCTGTTTGCTCTGCAGTGTTTTAAAGGTGGAAGTGTGATGGAAGTGTCTGTATCCTCTGGTCTGTTTCTGTCCTCGGCTCGTTCTTTATCTGCAGCCTTCACCGGCTTCCTGCCTCACTCACAACCTGCAGTTAACCTTCTTCCTCCTCTGTGGCCTTTTGCTCTTTTTGCTCTCAGATTAGATTTTCTCTGCAGACGGCTTCTCTCCGTCCACGGTTTTCAAGTTGCTCTCTTTTACAGTTTTGTAGTTTTTGTGCTGCATTTGGATTCAGGAACAACTTTTACAGGTTCTTTGAAAGCTTTACCTGTGCTGCTTACTGTGTGTACAGTGGCTATCATAATGAAACTGAGGACTAATGAAGTTTTTCTTTCCGGCTCAGACAAATGATTTGAAGTGATTTGTTGACTCGTCATCATCCTGTAAACCGACTCTGACTAACATCAGTCGGATGTGTCTTCGTCCTCTGAGCTGCAGCTGACTTCCTCTCAGTGATGATGAAAATCAGCAGTCTGTGTTGAACATCAAATGAACGAATCACTGTAAAATCGAAAAGCAATAAAAGATCTTCACGTTTTGATTTTGTCTCGTTCTGTGTCGTCCTGAAGCCAGACTGAATCCCGTGAACTCAGTTTCCACTGTGAGATTTCAGAGGAAAGAAAACATCTACTGCACTGAGTCTGATGTGTGAGCCAATCAGAGAGCTCCGAGCAGCGGCTCACACGATGACGTCGCTCGGCTCTTTTTAAAATGAGACGAATAAACAATGAAGTGAAGTTACTCAGGATGACTGCCATGTTTTTCCATCTCTAAAAATCTGAAGCAAAGCAGCGTCCCGGAGGCCTGGTGGTCTGAGACACATACAGTACCATGTAACCTCAGTGTCCGCGGTCTGATTCTGGCTGGGTACCTGTTGCGTGTTGTACCTGTTGTACTCTTCCCCTCCTTCCCCATGTTTCTTGTCTGTATCTCTACTGAAAACTATCCAATAAAGTATGTTAGGGATGCAGATGCAGGGAGGATTCATGTTGACGTCTCTCTGATGGACGTTTATTTAATTTCTTTTGAATTCAGGCTCTTACGTGGTCTTGAACAGTCAGACACAGTGTTTTCCGTCATGCAGTTTAAAATTAGAAGTCTTATTTTAGTTTTATAACTGCACGAAAACATGAAAACACAAGAGGGTTTGATGTTCTGTAAATCTTGTGTGAGGCTGATCCAGATGATCTTGGCTGATCTGAGAACAGAAGCTGGTTTTATGCGAAGCAGCTGATGTTTGAAGGAGGAAAAAGGTCGACAGGAGGAAGCTGCTGTGACTCACTTCCTCCTCCTTTGTCTTCATGCTGGACGCTGCTGACCTTTGTGTGTGTGTGTGTCCAGCAGTTATTTTTACTATGCGGTTACATTCAGTGTCAGTTTGGTGTCAGTCATGTTTCTAGTGTTTTTTCTTCTTCTCTTTCTTTCTTTATATGCACCGTCTTTTCCTCCTTCTTCATTACTTTAACAGCTGACTCAACAACTCCAAAGTTTCCCCAGAAAAGTTTCTAGTTATTGTTTAGTCATTGTTTCATACAGAAGTGTATTAATGCATTTAGTTTCCATTTATTTTGGGACATTTGACTTCAGTCTCGTCTTCAGACTGAGACAATGACCATCACAAAGATATTCTTAACCTGTGATGAACACTCATGATAGTATGGCTCTTATTGTGAAGGTACAAACAGGAAACATGTCGTTTAATGTCGTCGCTCAGACTTTGGTTCACAGATTCAGATGATGCAACATGAAGTGAATCAGGACGTCTTAACTCACAGTTATGTTAGTTATCCTGTAGTTCTGTGTGTCAGTAGGTTTGACTCACAGACTTCTCTGCTGATGATTAAAATCATCACATTTAAGGGGAAGCCCCACTTATTTTGAGGAATCTGTGAACTGTTGGACACAAAGTAAAACAGACTGTTTTATAGCTGTCCCTTTTTCCAAAACTCAAGTTCCAATGAATTCAGATTATAATTCTGTAATTATAAATCCGTAATTCATTCTAATTAATTCACCCACAACCCATACAGCATAATGAGAATCTGAAGCATCCTGAAACAGCCAACAGGCTTCATCTCCTTCATAACAATCTTCTAATCAGCCTTATTACGAGCTTCTGGCTCCTGAGAGTCTGCAGTCAGACGAGATCGTACAGGTGTACCAGCGGAGTACAGGTCGTACGGGTGACGTCGCTCCGCTGGTTTCCAGTCGACGGGTGACGTCGCTCCGCTGGTTTCCAGTCTACGGGTGACGTCGCTCCGCTGGTTTCCAGTCTACGGGTGACGTCGCTCCGCTGGTTTCCAGTCTACGGGTGACGTCGCTCCGCTGGTTTCCAGTCGTACAGGTGACGTCGCTCCGCTGGTTTCCAGTCTACGGGTGACGTCGCTCCGCTGGTTTCCAGTCGTACGGGTGACGTCGCTCCGCTGGTTTCCAGTCTACGGGTGACGTCGCTCCGCTGGTTTCCAGTCGTACAGGTGACGTCGCTCCGCTGGTTTCGGGTCGTACAGGTGACGTCGCTCCGCTGGTTTCGGGTCGTACAGGTGACGTGGCTCCGCTGGTTTCTGGTGCCTCCGTTATGGAAAGCCGATGAGGTCATTATTCGTCTTCTTTTCCCTGTCGTTCGATGTTTTATACGTCTGTTCATATAGTTTGAAATCGTCAGCTTTACTGAACTTTTTATTCAATAAAGTGGGAAAAGAAGTCGATTAAAAAAGCAAAAAACCTCAACTTCATTTCCTAACAAACAGATGCACACCGGGTTGTAGTCTCCGTACAGGACGGCGTTCGGATCATACCTGTGCAGGTACACAGAGGCACATGCAGCCATTCACACACACCGACTGCTGTTTGCAACGTTTATAAACGGCAGCTGGCGATATAAAACTATACGAACAGACGTATAAAACATCGAACAGCAGC
>CM050860.1:435255-532755 GCA_027580175.1 Siniperca scherzeri | reverse complement strand
CGTTGTCAGTTCCAGGGTCCTGGTGTTGTGCGTGATGGCCCACTGGGCTCCTGTGGCACTTAAATGGACGTGAACCATCACTGATGTTACTAGTTCCACCTGTAACAAGTCAAAATGTCTGAACACAGATACCGAAGAGAAGCTGTTAACGCGGTTGTGTTGGTTAGAATCAGACTTCTGTGTTTTTGGTTTAATTGCTGTATTTTGTTCTTGTCTCCTCCAGATGGACAGCTGTGGTCTGTCCCTGCTGTAGGTCAGTGATGGCCGTGGTGTTTCCTGAATGTGGAGGAGACGAAGTCAGATCCAGACTTCATGTTGGTCGTCATGGCCTCGCTGGACGGAAGCACGCCGGTTGAGACGCTTCTGGTAGCGATCCATCTGGAGAGGTCAGAGGCTGGGACACAACAGAGGGACTTGATATGATGTATTTGTGACGTAGTTAGCAGAGAGTCGACTGTGTATGTACAGTGTAGAATACATACGTCTCAACAACTTTTGCTACTCATTTCTTAAAAAAACACATCTCAAAGCACTTGTACTGTAACACTAAACATGCTTTTAGTTTGAAAGGGATACACCCCCAATTTCTGATGATATCGAGGTCTTGCTCCTACGTGGTTTAAATGTGCTTATTGTAAGTCGCTTTGGACAAAAGCATCTGCTAAATAAATCTAATGTAGTGTAATGTACCGATCTATGCTAAAGTGTTAGCATGGAGCTATTAATTTACTTGGTATTTAGTATTTTACTTAGTATGTTAGCAAGCAAGTGTTAGTAAGGAATATATATATATATATATATATATATATATATATATATATATATATATATATATATATATATATATATATATATATATATATATAATGAATGTCAGAAAGCGCATATTTTTTTATTGTGCCCCTCCAGTTTTGTTGCTGGTGACTCAGTCGGTCATGCTTTTTGGGCATGACCAATAGGAATGCCTTACTTTTTCAACATTTTCTGATAATTAGTCTGGTTTGCAAGGCTAGAAACCTTCAGGGCATCTTCAGGGCACCAGTTAACACACAAAGTGTCCAGTCAGCCAAAAAATCAAACTTAGCAAATGCACTCAGCATAGAAAACAACATCCATAATTATAATGTATTTACAGTATTGGGTTTAAGTAGTTCATACGTATTTAGTCTACGCCATGGTGGTAACATCATCACAGCAAAAACAAACTTCCAACCAAACAACAAACCATCTGTTAAAGTTTAGTTACGTTTTTTCACTGCAGGTATCTGGACAGCTTTCGTCGAGCCGGTCTCCTATTGGCTAAAGACTTCACACACCTGGATCATGACGCCTTGGTCAGCCTGGGTATAACCGCCACAGGACACAGGAAGAGAATCCTACGATTGGTCAGTCACATTCAGAGGACAGAGGGTCAAAGAGCCAATCAGAAAGCTGATCTCCCACGTGACCGCTGTCACTCTGTGACAGGCATTTCTTCATCAGAGCGAGGCCACAGCGCTGCAGCGCTCCGACAGTCGACAGGACCTGTTAACTTTGAGGCGTTCAGGAACAGCTCTGCTCCGAACCTCGCCGCCATGCTGACCAACTCTGACAGCAACAGACCTGTGGTGAAGCCGGTTCCCAAACCCAGAACCGTCTTCAATCGCCGCAGGACAGCACCTATCCACTTCTGTCCAACACCAGACCCGCCCCCACCCAGGAGGCTTTCCCAGGAGTCCATTTGTTTTACTGTGTTAGAGGGTTTGACCTCAGGGGACTCGCCCACACCTGATGACAGGTTGACCTCTGACCTCAACGATAAGTCAACCACACCCAGCCGAAGACCGAGCCAGGCGGAGAGGAGGAGGCCGAGTCGCAGCTTGTCTCTGACAGACGCTGGAGGGTTGTTGCCTCCTGTTCCCCCGAGGCTGAACCGTGGGGTCCCCCCCGCCATGTTCCAGGGTTCCCCGCCCTCTTCTTCTTCACCTGTGCGGACAGAGCAGAACCAGACACTTCCTGGGACTTCCTGTCCTGGTAGTCTTGACAACAGCAGGCTCTCTGGATCCTCACCGTCCGGATCACCCAGAGATGGTGGGATGGAGATGGTCTCTAATGAGATCTACTGGGGCACTTTACCTGGTTCTACTGTCCCCAGTGGAGGGAGGAGTTACTGCAGCCAGCACTCGGCTCCTCCGACTCCACCCAGACAAACACCTGACAGGAACCCCGAGAGGAACAGGTAGGTCACTCTGATGGACTCCAGATCAGGGTCCACACAAGGAGGTTTACTTACTTAGTTTTTTAGATGTGCTCGACAAAATCTTGTGTCAAAACTTAAGGACCTACTAACCTATCCATGTATCTATTAATCTACTGTATCTATCTATCCATCTATGCATCCATCCATCCATGACCAATGAAAAAGATCTTAGTAAGTGAGGCGCACTGTGTATCTGATCCCGATCACACTGTTGGTTTTTGGCCTTGACAAGCATCTTTTGATACATTGGCAACCACATAATTGCCTTGTCTGCTATAGTTACTGATAACGCTAATAGCAATGATCCGCAGCAGCTACATTCAGGTGATCAAAAACACAGTAACAACAGACCAAACACATGTACCCATCTATCCATTTTCTGCCGCTTGTCCGGGTCCAGGTCGTGGTGGCAGGAGACTAATGGTTTCAGTATGTTTCTAATGAAGTGATTGTTCAGCCTCCCACACCATTCTGACGTTGAACTGGGAGGGCTGCATTTCTGAAACAGACAGGAGGACATGAGGGTAGAGCAGAGAGATAGGAAATATGCAGTACTGGGCTCTCCTGGACCAGGGACCAGCTTTAAGGGGTCAAAACTGCTTGTAGTATTAAGAACAACTTTGTTTTCAGACTTGTGATCCTTCATCTGGACCCTAATATGTGCCCTGGCTAGATGGGATATATAATCCAGTGGATCTAGTGTTTTTGGAGTTTGACCCATACTAAGGACTAAAAGTCAGGATCTCCACCTCTGCTGCATCAATTTGGACCATTCTGTTTTTAATCTGTCTCTCACAAGTCCAACTTCTTTAGTGACACACTAAATTACTGGAGTGTGTCTTTAAATCAGTTATTGAAAGTTTATTTGTTCTTTTTCTCCATGTGTGTGTTTTCAGTGGCAGCACTTTAAGTAACAACTCTTCAGGATCAGCCAGAGGTGAGTACAGACGTGACTACTACTACTAAAACAGGTTGTATGTGCACAGTAAGACTGTTTTTACTAAAACTCTGCCCTGAATTTAAATCTGGAGCCTGTTTATTGTGTTTTTTCCACCCTGGCATTTATTGGTTAGCCATTATTTGAGAATTTACAGTACCTCATGTTTGTACACTAAAATTAAAGTTGTGTTTAAGTGGTTTAATAGGCCGACCAGGGTCACACTGGCTGAGTTTACCTAATTACTCAGAGTTTTCTGTTCAACAGCTTCAACAGACGACCCTGAGGAGGAGATCAGCCCGTACTGTGAAACTGTTTTCCAAACCAGAAGAAATATACTCATATTTGAGGTGAGACAGCAGCACAAAGGCAAAACTAGTGTTCTCTGTAAAGATATTAAAAAGACACTGGCTTTTGAACCCCAGCTGCTAAATGGTCACAAATCTGCCGGAGTCGGTTTAATTTTTAATCCAGCAGTTGATAGGATTAAATTTGTAATATCTGCAGTCTGTGATAATAGAAATGTGCTCATTTAATATTTTATCCTGCAGAGTGAAAGGAGCAGACTGGAGGAAAGAGGGATGAGGAGGGGATGGTCTCTAATGAGATCTACTGGGGCACTTTACCTGGTTCTACTGTCCCCAGTGGAGGGAGGAGTTACTGCAGCCAGCACTCGGCTCCTCCGACTCCACCCAGACAAACACCTGACAGGAACCCCGAGAGGAACAGGTAGGTCACTCTGATGGACTCCAGATCAGGGTCCACACAAGGAGGTTTACTTACTTAGTTTTTAGATGTGCTCGACAAAATCTTGTGTCAAAACTTAAGGACCTACTAACCTATCCATGTATCTATTAATCTACTGTATCTATCTATCCATCTATGCATCCATCCATCCATGACCAATGAAAAAGATCTTAGTAAGTGAGGCGCACTGTGTATCTGATCCCGATCACACTGTTGGTTTTTGGCCTTGACAAGCATCTTTTGATACATTGGCAACCACATAATTGCCTTGTCTGCTATAGTTACTGATAACGCTAATAGCAATGATCCGCAGCAGCTACATTCAGGTGATCAAAAACACAGTAACAACAGACCAAACACATGTACCCATCTATCCATTTTCTGCCGCTTGTCCGGGTCCAGGTCGTGGTGGCAGGAGACTAATGGTTTCAGTATGTTTCTAATGAAGTGATTGTTCAGCCTCCCACACCATTCTGACGTTGAACTGGGAGGGCTGCATTTCTGAAACAGACAGGAGGACATGAGGGTAGAGCAGAGAGAGATAGGAAATATGCAGTACTGGGCTCTCCTGGACCAGGGACCAGCTTTAAGGGGTCAAAACTGCTTGTAGTATTAAGAACAACTTTGTTTTCAGACTTGTGATCCTTCATCTGGACCCTAATATGTGCCCTGGCTAGATGGGATATATAATCCAGTGGATCTAGTGTTTTTGGAGTTTGACCCATACTAAGGACTAAAAGTCAGGATCTCCACCTCTGCTGCATCAATTTGGACCATTCTGTTTTTAATCTGTCTCTCACAAGTCCAACTTCTTTAGTGACACACTAAAATTACTGAGTGTGTCTTTAAATCAGTTATTGAAAGTTTATTTGTTCTTTTTCTCCATGTGTGTGTTTTCAGTGGCAGCACTTTAAGTAACAACTCTTCAGGATCAGCCAGAGGTGAGTACAGACGTGACTACTACTACTAAAACAGGTTGTATGTGCACAGTAAGACTGTTTTTACTAAAACTCTGCCCTGAATTTAAATCTGGAGCCTGTTTATTGTGTTTTTTCCACCCTGGCATTTATTGGTTAGCCATTATTTGAGAATTTACAGTACCTCATGTTTGTACACTAAAATTAAAGTTGTGTTTAAGTGGTTTAATAGGCCGACCAGGGTCACACTGGCTGAGTTTACCTAATTACTCAGAGTTTTCTGTTCAACAGCTTCAACAGACGACCCTGAGGAGGAGATCAGCCCGTACTGTGAAACTGTTTTCCAAACCAGAAGAAATATACTCATATTTGAGGTGAGACAGCAGCACAAAGGCAAAACTAGTGTTCTCTGTAAAGATATTAAAAAGACACTGGCTTTTGAACCCCAGCTGCTAAATGGTCACAAATCTGCCGGAGTCGGTTTAATTTTTAATCCAGCAGTTGATAGGATTAAATTTGTAATATCTGCAGTCTGTGATAATAGAAATGTGCTCATTTAATATTTTATCCTGCAGAGTGAAAGGAGCAGACTGGAGGAAAGAGGGATGAGGAGGGGGGAGGAGAAACATGCAGAGGATCATGGGTAAGACACCAGCAACTCTGTAAAGTTTGTTTTTTAGCTTTGCGTGACCAAATGTTTAACACCGTTTAAAAACATAATAATAGCTCGAAATTACACAAATAGAAAGGATACGGTCAAACAGACAACATAAGAGGAAGTACAGACTAAAAGACACTCAAGCAATACATTTATAAAAAGAAATATATGTAATTCACATAAACAAATAGGACTAAGAGAAAATAAACACAGAAAGGGTTTACATGACTTCATTCTGAGTACTGAGACAGCAATAAGACACTCATATCTGTAGGCTTTCTCAGAGCATCACAAAATAACATTAAATACTTTTGTCTGCATTCAACACAAGCTTAGGTTGAATGAGCTGAGACTGCAAAATATTAAAGGCAACCTGTTTTATATATATATATATAACTATCATCTGCATATTGTCTGCACTCTGGAGTTCCCAGAGGTTCTGTACTCGGCCCACTTCTTTTTTGTAGATCTTCTCTTCATAAACTACAGTCTGTGCTTGATATTTTGCTGTCCCAGCTCTTCTAACTTAAGCTTGTGTTGAATGCAGATTAAACTAAGTTAATACTTAAGTTCAAAGTTCATTGTTGACCTTGGAAACAGCAGTTGAGAAATATATGATTGAAAGCTACAGAACAGCCACTAAATGGACCTCGCGGTGAGAGGTTTGTTTTCTCAACTGCTGTTACTGAGGTCAATAATGAACTCTGAGTGACAATGAACTCAAACGTCACCACATTACAGGACCAAAGAGATGAGAGAATAATTTTTTTCTGCTGATTTCAAGAAGCAGTTCACAGGATGTGATACCATATAAAGCAGATTCATCTCTTCTAAAGTGTATAAATAAAGTTGTATTTGTACCTTCAGGTGTCAGAAGTTCTCCTGGACGAAGCGTTTTTCTCAGGCTCTTCACTCCGGAGACTCTCAGGGTTACTGCACCGTCGGAGAACCTTCACCCCCCATCCGCTGCCTCTCCCAGCTCCCCCACACCTTCCCCTCGGGGGCAGACGAGGACCTGACCATCTCCCCCTATGCTAGCTACACCTCCCTGACCGAGAGAGCCCCGCCCATCATCAGCGGCTGGCTGGACAAGCTGTCTCCACAGGGGTGCGTTTGATTTAAACAGCCGGTTAGACTAGGAAGAACAAAACAGCAGGGGTGCGTTTGATTTACACAGCTGCGTGAAGAGGTACCAGAAGTCCTCGAGCAGGTTCCTGAGGTTCTTAAGGAGGTTCCAGAGGCTAAAGGCTGATCAACACTCAAACTGAGGAAAGACGTTTATACTGTACGGGTACATGGAGGAGGAATGCGGAGAAAAGAGTCTGAGGAGATCTTGGAGCTCCTCCCATGTTCTCACCTGGCCAATCACAGTGGTCGAATCAGAAAGTTCTAAACATCAGTGACACACAGCTTCCTGTTCTGTCTGAATGTCTGAAGGAGGTTTTCACCTTCAGTCTGAACACATCTGACGTGTGTGTGTGTGTGTGTGTGTGTGTTTGTCAGGGGTCAGAGGTCAGCGCTGGCTGTTCTGCTGCGTCTCCTCCTCTCAGCTCCTCCCTGTGTCTCCTCCCTCCTGAGGAGCTGTCTCTGCCTCGTCACCTTCCTCTCCTCCTCTTCCTCTTCATCCTCTTCTTCATCCTCCACTCGGTGTGTGTTTGGCTGTTCTTCCTTCCCTCCTTCCCTCCTTCCTCCTCCTCCTCCTCCTCTTTAAAACAAGAAAGTTCTTCTGTGGTTCTTTGGTGAGAGTTTTGGTGTTTCACCGATACGGGTAAATTAAAATCAATACAGACGCAGATATTTTCATTATGAATCGACTGAGCCAGTGTTTTCTGCTGATGCTCCGTATGAATATTCTCATCTTCAGAGTAGAAAAGTCAACTATCAGTCGACCAAACTACACTGGTCTGATGTCGTTGTAACCCGTAAATGACTAGTTTTGCTACGAGAGGTTTTAACACAGTTGGGATGTAGCTTTGTGTCTCTGTTAGAAAAGTGACCATGTGACTGTCTCTGGATCTGATGTGTGTTTTCATTTTTCAGGAACTATGTTTTCCAGAAGCGCTACGTGAAGTTTGATGGCAAAAACCTGATGTACTTCGGCAGTGAGAAGGTACGGAGAACATTCAGAGGTGGTTTATTTTATAATAACTGTCCCGATGGAGGACACGAGAGAGGACATCAAGAAGACACAGTGAAGTAGAAAATACAGTTTCATCATTAAGTGTTCAGTTATCTCGTTATATGCCAAAGTTTGTCATGTTTCACAACATTGAATCAAAGTGGATATTTTGAAACTGATCAACAGAAAAAAGACCCTTTAATGTCAAAGTGAAAACAGATCTCTACAAAGTGATCCAAGTTAGTGTAAAAGAAATCATTTCTCTTTTCTCTACCTGTAAAACATACATAAACATATTTTTTGATGACTCATCTCGAACTTGGGGGCGTTAAACATGAATTTATCCAATCAGATGTGGTTTGGTGCGACTAGCTGCCCCCGCCCATCCTGCAGAACCACACCTGAGCGTTAGCTCGTGGGCTGCGTTCTATAGCAGAGCGATATTAGTTTCCGTTCTCCTCGTCCTCTTTATGAGGCCAACAGTCCTCTGCGTCTCCTTATCTCTCTACAGCTAAGAATCGCACCGTATTCGCGAAGCCACGCCCATTTTGAATGATCCAATCAAATCTGATGGACTTGATTTAAATTACCCTCTTGTAATTTAACTCTGAACACATATTCTGCTTCAGTCAGAAATCCGTCACATTACTGAAGATAAAGACGCTCTAACTGCTCTGTTACTGTCTTTAAAATACTGCTTTAAGGCTCAATTTTGGGCGAGAAAGTCCCGAAAACAGTTTCTCCAAGACTTTGACTGCAGAGGCAGAAACGTTTAAACATTTAAAGAAACCGAAAAGAGTAATGAAACATAGATACAGGTGGTGGTCTTCAAAGTCCTTCTCAGTCTTAATGAAACACTTCTCCAGTCTGGATTCTGTGAGTTTTGATACTTTGAAGTAGATTTGGATCGTTTCTTCTCACCTGCTCTGTTTCAGGACATCTACCCTAAAGGAGTGATCCCATTGGCTGCCATCCAGATGGCCCGCCCAGCCAAAGACAATAAATTTGAAATCGTGACGAGTCAGAGGATCTTCGTTTTCAGGACTGACACTGAAGGTGAAAAAACAACACACGCTTGAAGTCGACATAGTGCCCCAATCTGTATTTATTATGTTGCCCAAATTCGTTAAAGTTAAATTCGGTAAAAAGCTCACCAAGGTTTTCAGTTACGATCCTGAAGTGTTGTGGCTCTGATGTCTCATGTGTACTCATATATGTTTTAAATGTCAGTGAATCTGCAAAAAAGAAAACGTTTTCCAAAAAGTTTCACAAAAGGATGCTTGAATACTTTAATTCAAGTTATATTACGCACAGAGACAAGAAGTTATGGACAACAGCCTCTGAGCTTTACAGCAGGTCATGTGACTCCAGCTGGGACAGACAAAAGACTGACCCACTAACCTGCTGCACTCAGTCGGCTCAGAACCAGGTCTTTGCAGGCCTGTTGTCTCTGCAGATAATGGAGGAGAGTTTTATTTCTACGGGCCGAGACGGGAAATAACAGAAGAAGAAGAAGAGAGGACGGAGGGGGAGGAGACAGAGATGATGACGATGTATTGTGGCTGCTGTGTGTTTACTGTCTCTCAGCGCTGAGGCGGCGGTGGGTCGGCACGCTGCAGGAACACGTCAGAGATCAGCTGGTGTTCGGTCGGCGGTGCTTCGGTCCCGGACCACACTGTCAGAAACACGGAGTCCTCGAGCTGAAAGGAACCAAATCCAAAGTGTACGCCGCCATCAACACGGAGCAGATCTGGCTCTACAAGAGTGAACAGGTGAGACACTGACAGGTGAGAGTACTGACAGGTGAGACACTGACAGGTGAGAGTAGTGACAGGTGAGAGTACTGACGGGTGAGACACTGACAGGTGAGAGTACTGACAGGTGAGAGTACTGACAGGTGAGACACTGACAGGTGAGAGTACTGACAGGTGAGACACTGACAGGTGAGAGTACTGACAGGTGAGACACTGACAGGTGAGAGTAGTGACAGGTGAGACACTGACAGGTGAGACACTGACAGGTGAGAGTAGTGACAGGTGAGACACTGACATGTGAGAGTACTGACAGGTGAGACACTGACATGTGAGAGTACTGACAGGTGAGACACTGACAGGTGAGACACTGACATGTGAGAGTACTGACAGGTGAGACACTGACATGTGAGAGTACTGACAGGTGAGACACTGACAGGTGAGAGTAGTGACAGGTGAGACACTGACAGGTGAGAGTACTGACAGGTGAGACACTGACAGGTGAGAGTAGTGACAGGTGAGAGTACTGACAGGTGAGACACTGACAGGTGAGACACTGACAGGTGAGACACTGACAGATGAGAGTAGTGACAGGTGAGACACTGACAGGTGAGAGTACTGACAGGTGAGACACTGACAGGTGAGAGTAGTGACAGGTGAGAGTACTGACAGGTGAGACACTGACAGGTGAGAGTAGTGACAGGTGAGACACTGACAGGTGAGACACTGACAGATGAGAGTAGTCACAGGTGAGACACTGACAGGTGAGACACTGACAGGTGAGACACTGACAGGTGAGCGTACTGACAGGTGAGACACTGACAGGTGAGAGTAGTGACAGGTGAGAGTACTGACAGGTGAGACACTTACAGGTGAGACACTGACAGGTGAGCGTACTGACAGGTGAGACACTGACAGGTGAGACACTGACAGGTGAGACACTGACAGGTGAGAGTACTGTCAGGTGAGACACTGACAGGTGAGACACTGACAGGTGAGAGTAGTGACAGGTGAGACACTGACAGGTGAGACACTGACAGGTGAGAGTACTGACAGGTGAGAGTACTGACAGGTGAGACACTGACAGGTGAGAGTACTGACAGGTGAGACACTGACAGGTGAGACACTGACAGGTGAGAGTAGTGACAGGTGAGACACTGACAGGTGAGACACTGACAGGTGAGAGTACTGACAGGTGAGAGTAGTGACAGGTGAGACACTGACAGGTGAGACACTGACAGGTGAGAGTAGTGACAGGTGAGACACTGACAGGTGAGACACTGACAGGTGAGAGTACTGACAGGTGAGACACTGACAGGTGAGACACTGACAGGTGAGAGTAGTGACAGGTGAGACACTGACAGGTGAGAGTACTGACAGGTGAGACACTGACTGGTGAGAGTAGTGACAGGTGAGACACTGACAGGTGAGACACTGACAGGTGAGAGTAGTGACAGGTGAGACACTGACAGGTGAGAGTACTGACAGGTGAGACACTGACAGGTGAGAGTAGTGACAGGTGAGAGTAGTGACAGGTGAGACACTGACAGGTGAGAGTACTGACAGGTGAGACACTGACAGGTGAGACACTGACAGGTGAGAGTACTGACAGGTGAGACACTGACAGGTGAGAGTAGTGACAGGTGAGACACTGACAGGTGAGACACTGACAGGTGAGACACTGACAGGTGAGACACTGACAGGTGAGAGTAGTGACAGGTGAGAGTAGTGACAGGTGAGAGTACTGACAGGTGAGACACTGACAGGTGAGAGTAGTGACAGGTGAGAGTAGTGACAGGTGAGACACTGACAGGTGAGACACTGACAGGTGAGAGTACTGACAGGTGAGACACTGACAGGTGAGAGTAGTGACAGGTGAGACACTGACAGGTGAGACACTGACAGGTGAGAGTACTGACAGGTGAGACACTGACAGGTGAGACACTGACAGGTGAGAGTAGTGACAGGTGAGACACTGACAGGTGAGACACTGACAGGTGAGAGTACTGACAGGTGAGAGTACTGACAGGTGAGACACTGACAGGTGAGACACTGACAGGTGAGAGTAGTGACAGGTGAGACACTGACAGGTGAGACACTGACAGGTGAGAGTAGTGACAGGTGAGACACTGACAGGTGAGACACTGACAGGTGAGACACTGACAGGTGAGAGTAGTGACAGGTGAGACACTGACAGGTGAGACACTGACAGGTGAGAGTAGTGACAGGTGAGACACTGACAGGTGAGACACTGACAGGTGAGAGTACTGACAGGTGAGAGTACTGACAGGTGAGACACTGACAGGTGAGAGTACTGACAGGTGAGACACTGACAGGTGAGACACTGACAGGTGAGAGTAGTGACAGGTGAGACACTGACAGGTGAGACACTGACAGGTGAGAGTACTGACAGGTGAGAGTAGTGACAGGTGAGACACTGACAGGTGAGACACTGACAGGTGAGAGTAGTGACAGGTGAGACACTGACAGATGAGAGTAGTGACAGGTGAGAGTACTGACAGGTGAGACACTGACAGGTGAGACACTGACAGGTGAGACACTGACAGGTGAGAGTACTGACAGGTGAGACACTGACAGGTGAGAGTAGTGAGTACTGTGAAGATGCTGACACACAATTCTTTAAAAACAGGTTGAGATGATGTCACTGCTCTGGTAGATTCAGGTGTTTTAAGGAATCTAGACTTTGAAATATTGATAATACCACAAACGTATTGATAGGATGGAGATTTTTTGCAGCGTGTGCAGTTTGATACTGAGGCTGCGTATCAAACCTGTCAGGTACGGAGAGATGTGTTGATTATTTATTCTTTGATCGGTTTGCTCCAGATTTAAATGAGCTGCTGATTTCAGACAGACTCAGTCGTGTGACTTTGTCCCAACGTGTTTTTATTGATCCGGAGCTCGCAGAGCAGCTCAGGCTGTTGAACGTGTCTCTGTGTTGCAGTGTTTTCGGAATGGAATCGGCATCACATTGATCGAAGCTCGAGGAGCGACGATCAGAGACGGAAAACACAAGAGCTTCGACCTCATCACTCCGTACAAAACCTTCAGGTATCGCTGCATCACCGGCTCGTCAATGCAACTGTGCAGTAAAGAGAACAGGATCAGGTCTCGAACCCACACGGTTTATTGAGTTCACCTGCTGGTTGTTGAAACTGAATGGGAAAAGGATGGAAAAGGTTTCAGTCTGACAGTAAAAAACAAACATATTGTAACATTTCTTTGCTTTAAAACGTGACCGTGAAGAATCTGTTTTATGTAGAAGTGTGTTCGGCTAGCAGCAGGGCTGCCAGGCTCTGCCCCCCTTTGGTCCCAAAACCAGGTCACTGAATCCGAAGAGCTCCTGCAGCTCTGCGGCTGCTGAGATCAACGACAGTTCTGTTTTAATGTAAACCCTGAAACCTGAAATCAGCAGACTTAAAAAGGGGGTTCTTTCTTTAAAATGCCGTTGCCGTGGCGACCTTCCAACAAGCCTCACCGCTGACCTGTGCTCCGCCTCCTCAGCTTCACGGCGGACTCGGACCGCGAGAAGCGGGACTGGATGGAGGCGCTGCAGGAGTCGATCGCAGAGACTCTGTCAGACTACGAGGTGGCCGAGAAGATCTGGTCCAACCGATCCAACAGGATGTGTGCCGACTGCAAGGCCCTGAACCCCGACTGGGCCTCCATCAACCTGTGTGTGGTCATCTGCAAGAACTGTGCAGGTACCTGTAACTGAACTCATTAACGAAGTGTCTTTGTTCATCTGGTGTTGATTTCTGTTCATTGGTGTGCAGCAGCACAGTAACGCCGTCCCTCTACGGGAGCCGGAGACTTCGTTCTGTGTCGTCTCTGACCGCTGGACCGCGCACAACCGTTCGCATCTATAGACTGCAGAGCATTGCATTGTGGGATTGTTTGTAGTAGCAGTCATCAGCATGGAAATTCATACTTTTACAGTCAGACCTCTGACCTGCAAATGAACTGGTGGAATTGAAAGTTTGTGGTTTTAAGTCGTCATATTATTGTAAGAGCTTTTTATCAAATCAGTCGGCATGGAGCCTGATGATCAAACGAGTGTGCTGGTGATCAGGTCTGGCTCCCAGTCGGGGTTCCAGTTCATCCCGAAGCGGGGGGGGTCATGTTGAAACAGGAAAGACACAAACAGCTGACGCATTAAGATTTCAGGCACAAACAGACCAACAGGACAAACTGTGGATATTTTAGATTGAACTTGTTCTGTGTGACTTTAAAGATCACGCTGCTCGTAATACAAACACACCTGTTTGTACCTGAGAAACACCTGTGGAGACATGAGTCACTGCAGGTGAAACTGTCACTGTGCTGGTTCAGCTGCATGTTGGGGAGTGTGTGTGTGTGTGTGTGTCATCCTGCTGTCATCATCCAGGTGTGTTTGTGTCTCTTCTCTCACCTGAAACTGAACTCTGACGTTCACGTTCACGTTCGTGGTCAAATTCGCTGAACGTTTCCATTTCATCAACAAAAAGCCGTTTATCGTGTTTCTATTTGCTGCTGTCACGTGTTTTTAACGAGCTTCTAAAACACAGAGATGTTTTAATAAGCTAACACACAAATAACTTTATTTCTGTAGCACCTTTACAAACCAGAGTTACAAGGTGCTTCACAAAATACAATAATAGTAATAATATATACACACACACATATAAGAAGCGTTCTTATGCAGAGTGCTTTGTCTGCTTTGCTTTCACACCACAAACGAATCACATGAGTTCAGAGGGAGGCGGACTGAGGCGGTCTCGGTCACTTCTCACCGCAGTTTGATTGAACCGAATCAACCGAACGAACGCACCAGAGTCCGACCGACTCGAGGTGGAAGCTCCTCGAACTTAACGAGTCAAACCTGAAGAAAACGTCCACGCGTCCGGTTTGTTCACTTCCGTGGATGGAAAAACAACCGACCAATCAGAGCTCTGAAATTGTGTGAAACGGACATCCGAGATGTTGTGATCTTGTTGTAATAAATGAAGTGTGACGTGTGTGTGTGTGTGTGTGTGTTTGCAGGGCAGCACAGAGGTCTGGGGACGATGGTCTCGAAGGTTCAGAGTCTGAAACTGGACACCAGCGTGTGGAGCAACGAGATCGTCCAGGTGAGACCAGAACCAGTCTCTCACGTGAACCGGCTGTTCTCGCTGCAGCGTGGTCGCCCAGGATGCAGACAGCAGTTTCAGCTCCTGTGTTTGGATCTGAACTGTTCTGTGGTCCTGAACCTCGGACCGGACCTGCGCTGACTTGTTGGTTTGTTTGTTTGTGTGCGTCAGCTGTTCATCATGCTGGGGAACGACCGGGCCAATGAGTTCTGGGGGGCTCGGCTGTCTCTGGCGGCGGAGTTGGACTGCGACGCCTCACCTGAGCAGAGGAGAGAGTTCATCACCCAGAAATACAAAGAGGGACGGTTCCGCCTCAGCCACCCTGCATTCAGCAGCCAGGAGGAGCTGCTCAAGGTGCGATAACACGATAACAGCAAGGGGCCTTTCACGCTGCTCTGACGGGGCGGGGGCCGCACAAGGGTTGGTTGAAGTTCGTTATTTCGATCCCAGTTGGAGCTTCGCCAGGACGAAACCTTTCAGTCAGGCCCTTTTTAATGGGAAACATCTGAAAATCACATGAACCAAAGTCACGTGACCTGGTGTTCCACGTGTGATGAACACGTGTTTCAGATGTTTAGCTGTCGTGGCGTGTGTCAGCACTGGGAAATATACCGCGATCTACTGTACTGATAATGATAATCAGAGTTAAAACAGATGCTCCTCTCTGTGCTAATAATCCTTACTTTACTGAACATCGGCCTCAGTCACATTCACTTGTCTTCATTCAGTTTTCTGTTATTACTAAAAACGCGTTTCACGTTTAAAAAGTATTAAGTATAGGTATTATATTAAATGAATGTCTGTCTGTCTCTCTGTCTCTGTCTGTCTCTCTGTGTTAATGTCTGTCTCTCATTAACAGGTCTTGTGTTCGGCGGTCTCTGAACAGACTCTTCTGAAAACGGTCACTCAGATTTTCTCGGAGGCGGAGTCAGCTCGCCTTGACAACGACTCCAACGGCTGCCAACGACATCATCACCTGCTGGATCACTGCACCGCGTCAGGTCTGGTCTCTGCTGTACTCTGCTGATCTCTGCTGATCTCTACTGTACTCTACTGATCTCTGCTGTACTCTACTGTACTCTGCTGATCTCTACTGATCTCTACTGTACTCTACTGATCTCTGCTGATCTCTACTGATCTCTACTGTACTCTACTGATCTCTGCTGTACTCTGCTGATCTCTGCTGATCTCTACTGTACTCTGCTGATCTCTGCTGTACTCTACTGTACTCTACTCTACTCTGCTGATCTCTACTGTACTCTACTGTACTCTACTGATCTCTGCTGATCTCTACTGTACTCTACTGTACTCTACTGATCTCTGCTGATCTCTGCTGTACTCTGCTGTACTCTACTGTACTCTGCTGTACTCTACTGTACTCTGCTGATCTCTACTGTACTCTACTGATCTCTACTCTACTCTGCTGATCTCTGCTGATCCCTACTGTACTCTGCTGGTCTCTGCTGTACTCTACTGATCTCTGCTGATCCCTACTGTACTCTGCTGATCTCTACTGATCTCTACTCTACTCTACTCTGCTGATCTCTTCTGTACTCTGCTGATCTCTGCTGATCCCTACTGTACTCTGCTGGTCTCTGCTGTACTCTACTGATCTCTGCTGATCCCTACTGTACTCTACTGATCTCTGCTGTACTCTACTGATCTCTACTGTACTCTACTCTGCTGATCTCTTCTGTACTCTACTGATCTCTTCTGTACTCTGCTGATCTCTATTGTACTCTACTCTACTCTGCTGATCTCTGCTGTACTCTACTGATCTCTACTGTACTCTGCTGATCTCTTCTGTACTCTGCTGATCTCTGCTGTACTCTACTGATCTCTGCTGATCCCTACTGTACTCTGCTGATCTCTACTGTACTCTGCTGATCTCTGCTGTACTCTGCTGATCTCTGCTGTACTCTGCTGATCTCTACTGTACTCTACTCTACTCTGCTGATCTCTTCTGTACTCTGCTGATCTCTGCTGTACTCTACTCTACTCTACTCTACTCTACTCTGCTGATCTCTACTGTACTCTACTGTACTCACTGATCTCTGCTGATCTCACTGTACTCTACTGTACTCTACTGATCTCTGCTGATCTCTGCTGTACTCTGCTGTACTCTACTGTACTCTGCTGTACTCTACTGTACTCTGCTGATCCCTACTGTACTCTACTGATCTCTACTCTACTCTGCTGATCTCTGCTGATCCCTACTGTACTCTGCTGGTCTCTGCTGTACTCTGCTGATCTCTGCTGATCCCTACTGTACTCTGCTGATCTCTTCTGTACTCTACTGATCTCTACTGTACTCTACTCTACTCTGCTGATCTCTTCTGTACTCTGCTGATCTCTGCTGATCTCTTCTGTACTCTGCTGGTCTCTGCTGTACTCTACTGATCTCTGCTGATCCCTACTGATCTCTACTGTACTCTACTCTGCTGATCCCTACTGTACTCTGCTGATCTCTGCTGTACTCTACTCTACTCTGCTGATCTCTTCTGTACTCTGCTGGTCTCTGCTGTACTCTACTGATCTCTGCTGATCCCTACTGATCTCTACTGTACTCTACTCTGCTGATCTCTTCTGTACTCTGCTGATCTCTGCTGATCCCTACTGTACTCTGCTGGTCTCTGCTGTACTCTACTGATCTCTGCTGATCCCTACTGTACTCTACTGATCTCTACTGTACTCTGCTGATCTCTGCTGATCTCTTCTGTACTCTGCTGGTCTCTGCTGTACTCTACTGATCTCTGCTGATCCCTACTGATCTCTACTGTACTCTACTCTGCTGATCCCTACTGTACTCTGCTGATCTCTGCTGTACTCTGCTGATCTCTGCTGTACTCTACTCTGCTGATCTCTTCTGTACTCTGCTGGTCTCTGCTGTACTCTGCTGGTCTCTGCTGTACTCTGCTGATCTCTACTCTGCGTCAGGTCTGAGGTCTGCCTCTGTACTTTAGCTCCAGTCGTTTCTCGCTTTACTGTAATCTAATGATTTACAATAACTGATCTGAAATCAGAGTAAAACTGGACATTTTGGAGACAACAGTTATATTTATGTCCTGTGAAAACAGAAGGCGCGGGTTTATGAACCTCTGCGCAGCCCCGAGCAGTGTGTGTGCTGAAGGTCAGTGGTGTTGGTGGAGGCAGACTCCAGGTCAGCTGAGGCGGGGCTTTGTGATGCAGCTGTTGTGTTATCAGCGCTGTTCCTGCAGGGAGGCTTTTATCTTGTTACAGTTTGCTTCAATTAGCAGAGAAACTGAGACTGACACAGACCTTCATTCTGCTGAGCTGTTATATTCTTCTGTTCTCCCATCAGACCCCAGTGTGTACGATGAGATCATGCAGCCCGTCCTTCACTCCGGTTACCTCTACAAGTCCGGCTCCGTCCACAGAGGAACGCAGTCCAGAAAAACACGAGAAGGTGGGGGGGGGGGTCAGCTGGGCCTGGTTTAAAGTTAAAGAAGGAATTTTTCTCTGAAGTAAATAAATAATTAAACAACAAAGAGCAATAAGCTCTGAAAAATTCAAACATAATGAACTCTTTCTACATTTGACTGACACCGAACCAGATTAATAAACGCAGCAGATTATTAGAAACATTTAAACAGGTCGTTCTTAGGAAACTAAAGATCCTGTAAATGAAACGTGACCAAATGTCTCTTCATCTTGTCGTCAGACTTCCAGAAGTTCTGGTGTTCGGTGGATCAGTCTCTGCTCTTCTACGAGTCGGATCGATCAGCTGATCCCTGCATGCAGATCAGCGTTAAAGACATCGTGTGTTTGGGCATCAGTCGCCCCGACTCCTCCAACAACAACAACGGCTTCATCGACAGGTACAGACTCTGTTTGTTAAACTGTAAATTCAAATGGAAACACAACAAATATAGTTTAAAGGTTAAATATGAGGTAAAGCTCTGTGTCTCTGTCCGTCCTCCTCTCAGGTTTCGTTACACCTTCGAGTTGTATTTGACTTCAGAGAAACTTTATCAGTTTGGTTTGGAGACGGCCGACGCTCTGCACAGCTGGACCAAAGCCATCGGGAAGGTCTGAAACTCCGACACTCTGTAACGCTGAAATCTTTCCCCCGTACTGAAGTGGACTCATTTTCAAACGAGTGCTTCTATAATAAAGAGCATTATTGTGATGCTTCATTACCAAATAGTTGTTTAAGACATTCGCCGTGGGGAGGGGCCCTCTGAGGAGCTCCCGAGCTGTAAACACCTCCAGAGTTCATTCTGAGGGAGATATTCCTCCTATATGCAGGTCCCTAAGACCTAGAGTCCCCCTTTCATACCTGGACCTCCACAGGAAAGATTCACCTCCCTCCTGTAAGTGACAGTTAAGCCAAAAGGGGGGGCAGAGCGATGAAGGACTAAAGTTGAGAGTCCTGATACTATAGAGAGCTGAGTAGTAATGAAGTGAATGAATGAAGTCGGGCCGGATGTCACCTGGTGACATTTCCTCGAGTGGCCAGCGTGCTGTCCTCACACTCACTGCAGCCAATCAGCATCGCTCCTGCTGCTTGTGTCACCTGCAGTTATGAAACAAGAACAGAGAGGTCAGTCCCACCCCCCCTCTCTGATTGACTGGGCTTCTGTGAGCTTTCAAGGTTCAGTCGGACTGAACTGTGTGAAGGAGGCGAATGTGTCTCACCGCACATAGAAATCACTGGGAAGCAAAATCCAGTGAGACATAAAGACTTTTCCATGGAGAACCAGGGAGGGCCACGTTCTGGGGGAAGGAACCAATAAGAATGCGTGATAATATAATAAAAGGTTCGGTATCCTCACGCCTCGGACCCTAGACCTTTAGACCTTCCTCAGCTTCATTCTAAGCTTTTCACCAATAACTTCCATATTTTATAAAACCGTTTGCAGTCTGATGTGCTACTATAATCTTTACTAACTTGGACTTTTTATTCTCGACTAACCGTCCTGTCCGTCACCGCCAGGCTGCGACCCCCCTCAGCTGTCACTGCCTGCTGACTCGGGAGTTTGAGCGGGTCGGTCTGCTGCGGTACCGAGCCATGTTGGACCCTCAGCAGTGGAAGGAGGCCTACTTCGTCCTGCAGAAGTCCAACCTCTTCATCTGTCCCCGAAAGGACGGAGCAGCGGAGGACATCATCAACCTGAACCGTCTGCAGGAGCTCAGTCAGTCCTGGTCCTGGTCTACACATACACCACGTCTGACTGACCGACTCTGTCTGATTGATTTAAATAAAACAGCGTGTGTTTGTGTTGAAGGTATCGCCTCTGAGACCGAGAACCACGAGAAGAAAGACATCCTGGTTTTAGTAGAAAAGGGAAGGTGAGGTGAAGAGCGTCTCTGCTGGATGCCAGATCATTCGGTCTCGTTTTTGTTTCTGTTTTCCTTCATCGTGTCGTTTCTCTCTGCGTCAGGACTCTCCACCTGCAGGGGATCGGCCGAACAGATTTCTCTCTGTGGTACTCGGACATCCAGCGAGCGGCCGGCGGTAAAGGAAACACTCTGAGGGAACAGCAGCTGAGCAGGAACGACATCCCCATCATCGTGGACAGCTGCATCGCCTTCATCACTCAGTACGGTGAGGAAGAGGAGGAACACGGTGTGGAAGTAAAATGTTGGAACTTTCAGTAGAAAGAGTGATGACACCACTTAAAGCTCTAATGATAAATATGTTTGATATGAACATCAGAGCAAAGAGAACGGTCACCTTCGTGTCTGGTTCAGTCTCTGATCTCATACCAGAGCTCTCCTTTTCCTTAACATCTGGAACTTGTGACACTTTGGGATCAGTAAGTTTGAATGAGGCTGTAACTTTAACAAGAAGTCGAGACGTGGTCACTGGACTGATCCAGACAGTTTATGAGACTGTGTTGTTATTATGTGACCTGAGGGCAGAAAACTCACAAACCAAAACTGACCCGCTAAACTAAAATCAAACTGCTCGTCTGCAGTGTTTTTTTTTTAAAGCTTGTTGTTAATAAGATGCAATAAATCCTCAATGTCTTTATCAACCTTCATTAAACATCTAATAAAATCTATTTCGTCAATGCAAGGTTTCAAAAACACTTCCCACCAAAAAAAAAAAGTGCTCAGTTCCTGGTTTCACAGTAAAGGCCTACTACTCAATGCATCAAAATGCTTTTATTGTGAAGCAGGAAGCAGGAAGTGGCATCAGTATCAGCGGCAGCTTTACGACGTGAATTTTATAATGAAAGAAAAGACTATGTTTAACGTGGGTCGTGACTTCTGACTGATACCAGATCTGCTTACAGTAAGTATCAGCACTGATTCTGAGTCGGCAGCTGAGACTGGTGCATCCCTACCTGAGTCTGTAAAGCTGAAGTCCTTCAGCTCAGCAAAATCAATCTGTGTGAAGCTACATTAAAGCTCTCCGGGATCAGATACTGTTCCTGTCTCGCTGTGTACCTGAGTGACGTTCTGAGCATGCTCTGTAGGTCTGGGCCACGAGGGGATCTACAGGAAGAACGGGGCCAAATCCAGAATCAAACTCCTGATGGAAGAGTTTCGTAAAGACGCTCGAAATGTCAAACTGCGCATCGGAGACCACTTCATCGAGGACGTGACGGACGTCCTGAAGAGGTTCTTCAGAGAGGTCGACGACCCCATCTTCATGGCCGACCTCCACCCGCTGTGGCAGCAAGCCGCCAGTGAGTCCACTTTACTTTAGACCAGAGTCTAAGAGGGGTCTTACTGTCAGGTCCAGAGGTCAGTCTCTGGACTCTTGTGGGCGAGTTGTCAGCAGCTCTGATGTTTTACTGCTTCTTTGCACAAAATGAACAGAATTTATCAGCTGGAGTTTTCAGATCAGCTGCTTCCAAAGACATTGGATCGGTGATTGACTCTTTGAAATCTTATCTGAACTCAGCTTAAAGTGGTGCTGCACTGATTTCCTCTGACACTTCCAGTAAGTCGTGGGACTGATAAGAGACTCGCTGAAGCTAAAGCAGAGCGGAGTGTGACTCACCACATCCAGTAAACTGATCTTTATGACAAATAAATGTTCTTCTACAGAGTGATGAGAGCTTTGACTCCCTGTTGGACGTCTGTTATAAAACTCCAATAACAGAAATTATAGATTTATCTGTGATTGGAAAAACACCAATCCAGTGTATTTAACCAGGTTTTACAGCTACAGTCCTTTTCTGAAATAACAATTCTCATAGACAGAGAAAAAGTCCCGAGATATCCGGCCGGTGTTCAGTATGTTTTAGATCTCTGGGGTTGAAGTCTGTCCCGCTTTCATCTTCAGAAATCCCTCAGAAGAGTCTGAGGCTGGACCGCTACAAAGACATCATCCGGAGTCTTCCTCGAGTCAACAGGACCACTCTGGCTGCTCTCATCAGTCACCTGTACAGGTAAGCTCACACTAACAGACCTGCATCTCTGGGGCCTGTTTCACCGCACTGCAACATGAGATCATTTCCTGTCACGCTAATTATTATATATCAGAGCAAACAGCCTGCGTGCGTCCCATACCAGCATGCGACAGCCTTCACGTGTATCTGTGAAACGTTAGCCGAGTCTGACAGCCGCAGCGACTATCAGCAGTCGTGTTGTTAGTAGCAGAAGAAGTAAGTTGGTGTTGAACTTTATTGAAATCCTCTTGAATAATGTCATTTCCTTCGTCTCCCTCAGGGTCCAGAAGTGTGCAGATCTGAACCAGATGTGCACTAAGAACCTGTCTCTGCTGTTCGCTCCCAGTCTGTTCCAGACTGACGGGAAAGGAGAACACGAGGTGAAGATCGTCGAGGATCTGATAGACAACTACCTGTACGTCTTCGATGTGAGTACAACTCTGAGTGGAGCTCGAGTCCTTTTACTTCGTGTCGTGAAAACTGAACAAACTCAGAACTTCTGATCCTGTTTCAGATCGATGAAGAGCATCAGACTCAGATTGAGCTGGAAATCAGCCTCATCACCACCTGGAAGGACACGCAGGTACTCTGTTGTACAGCAGTGATGAAGTCACGTCATAAACACACATTAATACCATCGTCACAAAATCCTTTAAAACAGGCAGGTTTTTGTTTTAGGATGGCAAATAAAATTTATGTTCACAGTTTCTGTGGACTGACTGCTTTCAGTCAATTATTTTAATACGTTGATTATAACTTGGTAATAACTTGGTAATAAGTTGTTAAGTTAGTAATTAGTTCTTAATAACGTGGTAATAAGTCAGCAATAAGTTAGTAATACGTTGATTATAAGTTGGTAATAACTTGGTAATAAGTTAGTAATAAGTTGTTAACAAGTTAGTAATAAGTTGTTAATAACTTGGTAATAAGTCAGTAATAAGTTGTTAACAATTCAGTAATACGTTGTTAAGTTAGTAATTAGTTGTTAATAACGTGGTAATAAGTCAGTAATAAGTCAGTAATAAGTTAGTAATAAGTTGTTAACAAGTTAGTAATTAGTTGTTAATAATGTTGTAATAAGTCAGCAATAAGTCAGTAATACATGGTTAATAACTTGGTAATAAGTCAGTAATAAGTTGGTAATAAGTCGTAATAAGTTAGTAATAAGTTGTTAAGTTAGTAATTAGTTGTTAATAACGTGGTAATAGGTCAGTAATACGTTGTTAATAACTTGGTAATCAGTAATAATTTTTAACTAGTTAGTAATAAGTTGGTAATAAGTTAGTAATAAGTTGTTAATAACTTGGTAATAAGTCAGTAATAAGTTAGTAATAAGTTGTTAATAACGTGGTAATAAGTCAGCAATAAGTCAGTAATACATTGTTAATAACGTGGTAATAAGTCAGTAATACGTTGTTAATAACTTGGTAATCAGTAATAATTTTTAACTAGTTAGTGATAAGTTGTCAACATTAGTAAAGTGCTAATAAGTTAGCAGCGAGGTGCTTCGGGTTGCTCTGATGGAGGTTCTTGTGTGCAGCTGTCTCAGGCCGGTGATCTGATCATTGAAGTCTATCTGGAGATGAAGATACCAGACTGCTGCATTACTCTCAAAGTAAGTAAACTGAACATCACTCATTAATAATACTAATACGCCATCAGAGAAGCAGGAAGTGTATTTTCAGGTGTGACAGTTTGTGTGACCTTTGACCCCTGCAGGTGTCTCCCACCATGTGTGCTGAGGAGCTGACCAATCAGGTTCTGTACATGAGGAACGTCCCGGCTGGAGACAAAGACGTCTGGATGACGTTTGAGGCCATCGAGGACGGACAGCTGGGTGAGACAGCAAGACAACACCTGTACACCTGTCTCTCTCTGACACACCTGGCCAGATGAGTTCAGGGTGCCTGGGAGATTTTACTCTCCTACCTGACAGTTGTTGTTGTCGTTGTTGTTGTTGTGTCAGAGCGTCCGTTACACCCCAAAGAGAAAGTCCTGGAGCAGGCTCTGCAGTGGTGCAAGATGGCCGACCCAAGCTCGGCCTACCTGGTGGTGAAGAGAGTTCCTAAAGGAGAAGGCATCAACATCCTCACCTGTATGTCCAACGCACAACACTGAACGCACACAACCTCACACAGCTTGATGAAATACAATGTGTCGATACTTTAAAGCAGCAAAAGTTATGGCCGATCAGAACGTACAGCAGCTTTCAGACTGAAGTCCACCACTTATTGATCCTCTCTGTCACAGTAAAAGAGACGCATCCACTGAGTGTCAACATGGCGATATGGAAGTTCATAAGAACATGGTGATAAATAAATATAGAGTTCAGTAACCTTCTGACTGTTCTACTGGAGTGAAACTATAGTAAACTGTGCTGTGATATTATTTATATTAGCAATGAATCAAATGATGAAAGTGTAATGGTGAAGTTCTCACCGACTCTTCTTTCACATTAAACCATCAATCATCAATAATCAATCTCTCTCTCTGTCTGCCTGTCTCTCCGCCTGTCTGTCTGCCTGTCTCTCCGCCTGTCTCTCTGCCTGTCCGCCTGTCTGTCTGTTCAGCCTATAAGAGTGAGATCATGAAGATCGGTCTGTTGAAGTGTCGTGAGGAACCTCCGAAGCTTCTTCAGGGAAACAAGTTCCAGGAGAGAACGTTCCAGATCAGAGACCACAAACTGCTGCTGCTCAAAGACAAGAAGGTAACGTGAGAACTGGGTTTCCGTGTGAACCAGTGAGCACTCTGTTGTACTCCAGCCTCCTAACTGGTCTGCGTTGTTCTTCAGAGCATCAAACCAGAGAAGGAGTGGTCCCTGAAGTCGATGAAGATCTACATCGGCATCCGCAGGAAACTGAAAGCTGCGACCAGGTAACACGAACCTCGCAGCTCACCTGCCGAACACACCTTCGTACACACAGACGAGACGAGACATTAACTGAGATGTTCGGCCGAGGACAAACACATACTGATTATTTCATTATTCTCTTACATCACTCTTATCGGTTACTGAGGATGCGATCATTAGTACAAGCCTCTCACCTGGCTGCGGTGATGTGCAGGTGGGCTCCAGTACACTGTGACATCACTGCTGGCTGTGGTCAGAGGTGAAACAGGCTCGAACGCTGCTTTCCCGCCTGATGTCAAGTTACTCTTTAAAGTAAAGTCAAGTAAAAGGTGATGATGATGATGATGATGATGATGATGATGATGACGATGATGATGTGTATCATGAAGTGACTGATGTATGATGTGTCTCCCCCCTGCAGATGGGGGTTCACCGTGATGTCAGACAAACATCAGCTGTAAGTATGATGTTTCTGAGAAACAGGTGGAAACCGCTGCAGGTGCGAGTCCAAACTCAGCCGTTGTCACGGTTTTATTTTGTTTGACATTCGATAACTGAAACCAAGGTGTTACCCTGTAAAGTTTATTTGGGCAGTGGTGGCCTAAAGGTTAGAGATGAGGTCGTCGGTTCAATCCCTCATCACCACCACCGAGGAGCCCAAGAGCAAGGCCCTCAACCCCCGCCGCTCCAGACTGGTTGTACTGGGCAGCTTCCAGGTGTGAATGTGATCAGGTCGTTCCTGACAAAGATGATAAAGGTTAAATAACAAACGTTCCTGATCCTCGATCATTCCCATCATTCCCAAATCCAACGAGAACATGAAGAAACAGAGAAACCTGCTGAGTTTCAGTGTTTAAGTTTTCTGGACTGTGAGCATCAATGCAAAATGATCACACGTCACCAGACTTCACTCTGTTTGTGACTGTTTTTGCCTCTAAACACTTTTTATGTTGGTGTACTATGAAGTCGTTTTTCTTGCTTCATATTGCACCGCAGTAGAGTTCACTACAGTCTCTCTCCCCTCAGGTTTCTGTGTTGCAGCTGTGAGGCCGAGCTGTGGGACTGGATCACCAGCTTCCTCAAAGCTCAGGTCAGACCAGCTCTCCTCCTGCTGTTTCAGCTGGTTTCCATGCAAGCCGAGGAGCTGATTCAGGATCAGTGCAGCTGAGCACCGAGAGCTGCTCTGAATCAGATGTTTCTTCTTGTTTACCAGCTTAAAAGGAAGATGTCTCCGAGGACGCCTGCTGACGCTTTCCCGCTGACTCGTCTTTGTCTTGGTTATTTTCCAGAACGATGACCCGGGTCCTCCGGTGCTGAGGCGTCACTCCTCGTCAGATATCTCCAAGCAGAAGTTCGGCACGATGCCGCTCGTCCCCATCCGAGGAGACGAGAGCAACAGCAGCATGCTGTCGGCCAATCAGACGCTGGTCAGACTCTAAGTCTTAAACTGTAGTTTGGTTGAGTTGACAAAATGTTTGCGCGTGTTGATTATTTGATGGAGAAGAAAAAAATCAAAGACGAATTGTTGAACGACAAGAATAAAAAAATACTCCAAACTCTGAATGAGTAAATTAAGATTATGATTCTTGACTGTTTTTAACTTTTACCATTCCTTTTTACCTGAACAGGTTATAAAACAGCCATTAGGATGTGATATTTCCACCTGTTTTCACTGCAGATCTACTCATTCAGTGTCCGTTTTTAATCATTTTTAGTCATTTTGTGGAGCGAAACAGTTATTTGCTTTATTCTGTCAGATCTGAGACTCAACGATGGAATTAGTTTGCAGTGTTTGGTTTTATCCTGATGATGAAGACTGAATGTGAAGTGATCGGAGATGTGGGCGGCTGGTTTGGTGTCCGTGTTCCTGAAATATTTAAAAGAAGTTTCCACTGATGTTAAGACGAGAAATTAAACTGGAATCAACTGAAAATCTGAAAAGGTCTTCAGATGCCGAGTGAAACGAAAAGAGGATTAATTCAATAATTCATTATTATGTTTTCTTCTCTCTGCAGAGAAAGTTACACGACAGAAGGACTCTCTCCATGTACTTTGTGAGTATTTTGTTCTTTTACTTTGTACTTTGTGGGTATCTTGTTCTTTTACTTTGTACTTTGTGAGTATTTTGTTCTTTTACTTTGTACTTTGTGGGTATTTTGTTCTTTTACTTTGTACTTTGTGGGTATTTTGTTCCTTTACTTTGTACTTTGTGAGTGTTTTGTTTTGGAGGAAAATGAAATGATACATTATTGATACGTGTCTCTCTGTTTTCTTCCAGCCCATGAAGGTGCAGCAGGACTTGTTCGAGGAGCGTTCTGAGTCTCCGGACCTCCCCGAGCCGCTCTACGAGGAGGTCGGGGACTTCGGCCTGCAGGTCCTAAAATCTCTGGAGACCAGCTTCCTGTCCAGCAGCGCCGCAGAGACCCAGGAGGTCCCGGACCACCTGCCGCTCAGACTGGTTGCCGTGGAAACCAGACACGCGGACCACATGATCGTCCCTGACCCGGTCCCGCCCGGCGGCTCCGTGGACACGCTGGAGCAGAGCGGAGGCAGCAGCGGAGGAGGTGATGGAGAAGCAGACTGCAGCTCTCCGGACTTGAACGCCCCCCAACAGCCTGCAGTGAGGAGGAGGCAGCAGCTGCAGGGAGTCTGTACACCATCACAGGAACTGCTGCTGCAGGAGCTGTCCTCTGCCTTCACCAAGAAGTCCGAGGAGGAGGAGGAGGAGGAGGAGAGGCCGTACGATGTCTGAGAGAAATCAGCTAAATCTATGAAAGTTTCTACAGAGTCTGGTGGAGTCAGGGGGGAAACTTTAAAGGTCTTTTCCTCAACATCAATTTTATTTCTATTTCTACGACCCTGAAACACACAACAGTCCCAGAGCTCTTCACAGCGTATGACCCCCACTGCCATCCAGAGGGACCCTTCTTCCAGGACACACAGACAGCCGAGCCAGGACAGACAGCCGAACCAGGAGGACAGACAGACAACTGAACAGACAGACAGACGAACCAGGAGGACACACAGACAACTGAACAGACAGACAGACAGCCGAACCAGGAGGACAGACAGACAGCTGAACTAGGACAGACAGACGAACCAGGAGGACACACAGACAGCTGAACCAGCAGGAGACAGACAGACAGCCGAACCAGGAGGAGACAGACAGACAGCCGAACCAGGAGGACAGACAGACAGCTGAACAGACAGACAGACAGACAGTTGAGGACAGACAGACAGACAGACAGTTGAGGACAGACAGACAGCTGAACAGACAGACAGACAGACAGCTGAGGACAGACAGACAGACAGTTGAGGACAGACAGACAGCTGAGGAGGACAGACAGACAGCTGAACAGACAGACAGTTGAGGACAGACAGACAGCTGAACAGACAGACAGCTGAGGACAGACAGACAGCTGAGAACAGACAGTTGAGGACAGACAGACAGTTGAGGAGGACAGACAGACAGTTGAGGACAGACAGACAGCTGAACAGACAGACAGCTGAGGAGGACAGACAGACAGCTGAGGACAGACAGTTGAGGACAGACAGACAGCTGAGGACAGACAGACAGCTGAACAGACAGACAGCTGAGGACAGACAGACAGTTGAGGAGGACAGACAGACAGTTGAGGACAGACAGACAGCTGAACAGACAGACAGCTGAGGAGGACACTTTTAGCCTCCTCCCTGTCCTCCAGCGAGCTGCAGCAGCGGGAAGGAGAGAGAGAGAGAGATGATGGATTCTGCTGCAACGTAGAAATGAAAGAAGGAAACTGACAGATGGAGCAGCGGACGCTGTGATTGGCTGAGAGGTCACCCGACTCACGGCCGCACCTGAGGAGCTGAACAGGTGGCGGATTCACAGACTGAAGCTGATATGTTATATTATATATCTCTGTATTCTTTCTGTCTTCGTGTCGTCTTCTCGTCAGGATGAAAACCTCCGTATCGTATCACTTCCTGTTCGTATAAAATGGTAAAGTATGTTGATTTATTGTAAACAACAACAACAACAGCAGTGTTCTGATGTTACGTGGACACGCGGTCGGACACAGCGACAGGCTGTCTGACGCTTTCTGTAAAACGGTCCAGATTCATCGTGTGAGTCCCGAACCAGAACCAGAAATGTCCGGTTTTATTTCATGCGTTGTTCTTTTCAGTCTGGTGAGCTCGCTCCGGTCTAACACAAACTCTTAAACTGCACGCAGGATGTGATGTCACAGGTGTCGTCAGGTAACGTTTGTTTTGTTTTTTTTATCCTCGGTTCTGATCCCGTTTAAAACAAACGTCATCAAACATTCGACTGATGTTCTGCAGACAAACTGTTCTGTAAAGAAACGTCGTATTTTAAGAAGCTTATCGACGTATCTGTCGTAAATGTCTGTATATCAATAATTTGTACGTTACGTAAGCCAGATGTTATCGTGCAGGAGAGCTGCTGATGTGAGTGTGGAGGAAGAAACTGGTCCCACTGGTTTTAATGGTGACACACTGTAGAGTTTGATTCTGATTTAAAACACTTTGTTGTTGCGCAGTTGTACATATAAACTTTATTATAAATGTATTAAGTGTTAGTGGACTGCAGCTGTATTTTAACACTGGTGGAGTTTATTTAACCAAGCCGACACTCACGTCACTGGACTTTATTATTTGGATTATATCGCAGCCTCTTTATATGTTAACTTATTTTATAAAGTTTTCATCTTTTTAAACCCCGACAGGGTGCGCTGCTCTGCGTGAACAGCAGGTGGCAGCAGACGCTCGTGTTTCCACAGTTTAAATGTTCAGAGGTGGAAGAGAGAAAACTGCTCCTTTACTTCAGTAAGAGTACTAGTACTACCATGAAACACTGCATTCAGAGTTTTACTTCATTAAAAACAATCAAGTCGGAGAAATGAAATGTAATGAAGAATTAAAGGTGAAGAAGTTGGTGGAGGAAAAGTAGAGCGTCTCCTGTCTGTCCACCAGTCCTCCCATTACACAGTGTAACTGGTCCCAGTACGGCTAACAGCGGTCAGACTGGTGTGCTGGTGTCTTTCCTCTGCAGATGTGTGTATATATTCAGTATCTGTTGTACATTATTCCATAAAGCTGTTTGTCTCCTGATTGTTCTGGAAAGTTTCACGTACATGAAGGACGATATTAAAATCTATTTTTGGTTTCATAATCTGCTGATCAAGCCGCTTCTTTATTGATCCAGAAGGACAGTTTGTGTGTGTATGTCTATCTTTGTGAGGACCGTCTTCCAGATCTTCAGAGTGAGAACATTTTGTCTGGTCTTCACTTCCTGTAAGAGCTGTTTGACAGTTTAAGATCAGAGCTAGAAAAGGTGCTCGCTTGTGCAGGTTAAAAAGTTTTAAAAAGTCACATTTTTGCTCGTAAAATGATGAATGAGAGTTACAGTTGAAGTGTCAGTGGAAGTTTAGCGTTTACACATGAAGTGGTGATGGTTCATGTCTCCTCGGTCGCGTCGCGTGAAACATCACACTTAATATTAGTTTTAATGTGCAAACGATGTTTGTAGCTTCAACATTATTTTTCCTCCATCTGCAATAAATAATGTCCTGATCTGTCAAAGTGACAGGAAGCAGTTTCTGTTTGTGGCACCAGGGGGCGCCACCTCCTCCAGGAGGAGTAGCACTCCCCGTTTAAAGGAGATCCGTTAGTGTGACCGACTCTGAGATGAGCGGCCGGTCTCAGACAGACATTATTTTAATAAATGGACCACAGATTTGAAATCTGAACCATTACTTTATGTAAAAAGTATGAAACTTAATTCACTGATAATAAATAAATGTACTCATGTGATCACTGCGAGGGTTAAAAACAAAAAACGCTGAGTGTTAAAGAAATCTGAGCAGGCTGAAGATTATGTCTCCATGAAGAAATCACATCTGATGTTATCACTGAGAACATTGGGCTTTATTTTGAAAAGCTCGACGAGAGAGAACTTTTTTTTAAACCAGCTCTTATTTTGAAACCGGAAGCTGTGCGTGTCATCGCGGTGCTTTGACGACTTGTTGAGCAGAAAGGAGCGAGACAGGCTGGAGGGACGGACCAGGAAGACACAAGACAAGGAATCGGCTTTAAACGGGACACAAAACAGAGAAGAAGAAGAAGACAACAACAACAACAACAACAAGTGAAGAAGAAGTCAACAGCCGCGGAGTCTAACTGACTGAGTTTAGTTTCTCTTCTTCTGCTGCAGCTGCCAATCAAACAGGATCCAAACCCAGCGAGGTGTGTTCAGGCCACGCCCCTTCGGTTCAACACTCAGGTGTGTTTCTGAACAGGTCAGGGCACGCTGAAACGCAGCAGTGTGTGTGTGTGGATTATTTAATCACTTCCTGTCAGTGTTACCTGTGATGTAAATGTTATATCAATATGTGACCACAGATTTTATTTTGAAAGCTGTTGCAGACTGTTTCCTCCACAGTATTTGTTTGGACAGACTCGCAGATGTTGACAGCTGTGAGTTTCTGACCCGGGGGCCGAAATCCATGAATCATTTTTCAAGCAAAAATGTCAAAGATTTGCTTTTCAGGTGTGATTACTTAGCAGTTTCTGAAGCTCTTCGGGATTATCACACGTCGCTTCAGTTTCACCACGTTTCAATATATTTCATAGACTGAACAGTTAATGAATGGAGAAAATAGTCTGCAGCTGAATCAATAATGTCAGTGCTTTGCTGTGACCAGTCCTCCTGGTAATACTGGACGTTAGAGATCTGTGGGCCTCACTCTGCCTGAAATATACAGTTTGTCAGGTGCAGATCTTCCAGAGTGACCGTCCCTTTAAAACAAGCTTTCCTTCCTGAGTAGTAACACAAAGAAGGCATTTTAAACTAAAACACTCTCTTTAATATCAACACAGCATCTTTATGGAAGGTTTGAAGCCGTAGAGTTCAGTACGAGGGCAGCTCAGATCATTACGTTCATCTTTCACCACCTAACATCTAATGAAGACAACAAACTAACAGAATAATGCGTCATTACGTTTAAAAAGCGTCACATCGGCTCATTTTTTAACTGCAGAAAGACATTCACTGAGCCGTCGCTCTCAAAGCGATGGTTAAGGGTTTGGGTTTGGGGAAAGCATTATGTAACTGAGGGTCCTCACAAGTACAGAAGTGCAAACGTGTGTATGTTTGGCGGGGGGGGGGGTCACGCTCCCCTGGATCTGAGCCACTTCCTGTCATTATCTCTCATCACTGTGGAAATAATTTCCTTTGAACCTTTAGTTGGTAACCAGCGCTGGTGGAAACCGTTCCAGGTGGGGCTGAGCCACATGAGTCAGCTTCAGCAAACATCCCAGAATGATTTAATGCAAAGTCAAGGGATCAAAAGTTAAATATTTAACAATTATTTTACTCTGACATAAAGTAAAGCAGTAACGTCTTATTGTGGTCACCCACACGGGCGACTTCAGCATGAAACATGTAAGAGAGAATGTTTGTGTCTTGAGATGCACGTGTGGAGGCGAAGATCAGGAGAAGTAAACACGAAGCGCAGTTAGTGGCGTTAACCAGGCAACACGTTAAGACAGAAACTCGTTCACCCTGAGGACAAGATGCCCACACAGAAACAGAGCAATGTAGTTTACTCCATTCAGTGCAGTGAGGAAAACTGCAAAGAGCGGTACATAGGCGAGACCAAACAGCCGCTTCACAAAAGACTTTATCAGCACAGACGACACGCTAACTCGGGATCGCGGAGCGCCGTGCGTTTGCATCTAAAAGCTACAAACCGCACGTTTGAAGACAGCGAGGTGAAGAGTCTAAGTAGAGAGAAGAGTTGGTTTAAAAGAGGAGTCAAGGAAGCCATTTTTGTGAAAAAAGAAAACCCCTCTTTGAACAGAAATGGTGGTCTGAGATTCAACCTGCCCAAAGTTTACCACAGTGTATTAACACCGTGGTCAAGCCGATCACATGCTAATCAGGTGCTTAACAGTGATGAGGGAGGTGCAGCCAGAAAACAACAGGCCTGATTACTGATTACTGGGCCATCATGGAAACAATTAGGTCAGTTTCAGGTGAAACTAGCTAATCAACAGATACTCAGGTAGACTCCTCCCTGAGGGCGGGGCTTAAGCAACACAGAGTAGCTTAAATTTCTAGTTCCCGTCCCATTTTTTCACAATTGAGAATGACTTCCGGATGGGAGCCGAAACGTCTTGATTCTGAAAACAGTGTCCAGACGACTACGACTGAAACCTTTTCTACGTTAGTGGCGTTAAGTTGCTATAAGCAGGGGAGTCCGGTGCTCAGAGGGGTAGAGAGCAAACTTCTGCTTCTCTCACAAGTTGAATTATACTCAAAATTATAAAATTATACTGTCCCTGATAACCAGAACAGCAGTTATCAGAAGGAAACGAGCTAAACAACAACACAAACAATCCTGTATCAGTTGACGTCTCACACGTGGAATAATTTGAGATTCGTTTTGAAATGTCAACTTCGCACAAAAACACACACTGGGGCCGAACATGAACCAATGTACTTGATACCTGCTCATTCACTGTCCATCCGAAGCCTGAAGCGCCGGTGTCGGCGGCTGGTAATGAACTCGAAAAACCGCTGTTGGACGTTACTGTTGGACGTTACTGTTGGCGTCGATGTAGCTTAGCACAAGCACCAGCTGGCAGTGGGTGGAAATGTCAATGGCGATTAAATCGGCGCTCTTTACTTCGTCCAGAATGTAATCCTTCAGCACCGACAGCGTGCAGTCCAACTGCTCGGGTTGCGCCGCCTCTGACTGCCTTTACAAACGGTAAGTTAGCAGGAACAGTTAAATAAGCAGCGTCAAGAGATCGTACAGGACGTGATGGAGAGATGTAGGAAGGAGCCACTCTGTTTAAATCTGTAGATTTTGTAATCAGCTCTGGTTTGTGTTGGTAGCCAAAGACATCAGGACCAGTGTTGTATCAAACTTCTTAGGTCTTGCGGACCTTTTGTTGCCGCCACGGGTCGGCCAGAGAAAAGCACGTAGCCGATTCTGGATGTTACAAAAGCATTTACAAGGATTTCTGAACTGGGTAAAATGTATTTTGGCACGTTGGTGAAAGAAGGCAGTTCTTGTGATATACCTGATATGTGCCTCAAAAGTGAGAGAGGGATCAAAAACTATTCCCAAATTCTTGACTTTATGGCTCTGAGAAATTGTGCAGCCGTCAAGATTAATGGGAGAATCCATTTAGTCCGGCTTTTAACGTGAAAACCTTTCCAGCATCAAAATCCAAACAAAGCTCTGTTTAATTCTTTCTGCCAACATAAAAACGATGAATGATCCTGCAGCCACAGTCTGAGTTTTCAGCTGAAACGTCTCTGTTTCCTTACAAACATCATTAAACTTTGTTTCTCGCCATCGTCTTCCTCCTCTCTGTTTTCTTTTTTTAGAAGGATGGATGGAAGCGGCTCGGCAGGAAATCCCAGCGCTGCCTCGTCTCGCTCGCTTCCTGCCCACGCTGACGAGGCGACGCTTCAACCAGCTGATTGGATCTCAGCCTCTGAGGAGGACGGCGGGCAGAGCAGAGAGTCAGTCAATCTGCCCCGGAGTCCTGCAAAGACCCAACAGACTGCAGCGAAACCAGACCAGCTGGGTCTCACCCAACACACAAACCACGAGGATCCTCCAACAGAAAAACATAAACCAGAATATTCTCCAACCAAACCAGATCAACTAAAACCAAATCCTCTTGCTACAAAGGAACAAAAACTGGGAAATTCTCCTCCGACAGAAAAACAGAAAACAAAAGATTCTTCTCAGAAAGATCAACTAAAACCAGAAGATCGGACTGAACCAAAGACTGAACCAAATGCAGGACAACCAAAGCCAGCAAAAACTTCTCCTGCTAAACCAAATCGAACAAAACTAGATCCTCTTCCTACAGAGCAACGAAAACTGGGAGCTTCACCTCCGACAGATAAAAAGAAAACAAAAGATTCTCCTTCTCCAAAACATCAACCTAAACCAGATCGACCTCCTCCAACCAAACCACAGCCTCTTCGTACAGTTCAAAAGAAACCAGGAGGAGAACATGAACAAAAACCAGACGACTCTCAGGAACACCAAACCCAGGAAGATCTTTGTCTTACAAACCAGAAAACTGAAGAGGACCCTCCTCCTCCTCCCTTAAAGGATTTAACTGTTTTCACTTCAACCTTCGATGAGCAAAACCAGAAGGAGCTCGAGTTCCACATCTCTGAGTCCAAAGACCAGCAGAACCACCAGGATCCACCTCCAGAGAAACTCACTTCAACCACACCTGAGAGGCACCAAGATCCTCCTCCTCCTCACCTGAACACCCAGAAGGCTCCTCCTCCTCGTTTGAAAACCCAGAAGGCTCCTCCTCCTCCTGCAGACCAGCAGAACCACCTGTCTTCTCTTCAGGTTCTGCCTTCGATAGTTCATCCGACTGAAGCGTCGACCCTGGCTCCGCCGGTCCAGGCTCCGCCCCTCACCATCGAGGGGTTCTGTGACCAGGTGCAGCCCCACCCTTCGGTTTCTCCGTCAGGTGAGCCCAAACTGTGTGGCTTCCTGCAGAAGCAGGGGGGGCCCCTGAGGGCCTGGAAGCAGCGCTGGTTCACCTACGAGGAGAAGAAGAACCAGCTGTTCTACTACCGCACGCCGCAGGATGTGACACCACTCGGCCGGGTGGAGCTCTGCAGCGCCACGTTCACCTACCCGCTGAAGGCTGAGAGCGGCACCTTCCACATCAAGACACCTGAACGCACCTTCATACTCAAGGTAGGGGGGCATAGAGTCCTGTAAAGGACTGTGTGGAGACAGGAAATCTCACCTGCTGTGAGTTTAATGGTTTAATGGCAGCAACTGGAGAATCAGCTGTTTATCTCCATCAGCCAACAAGCTCAAATTCACACACAGGCTCCACGGTCTAAAATATGTCAAACTATAAATGTACGTGTTACCTGTTGTAATAACCCCGCCCACAGGCTGTGACCCAGGAGCTGATGCTCTATTGGCTGCAGCAGCTGCAGGTCAAACGCTGGCAGCACAGACAGACGTCCACCTGTCCAGACCCGACAAACAACAACAACACTGCAGGTGAGAACCAAAGTCAGCTGTGTCTCAAACAACTAACTGGTCTGACAGATGGTTTTACTGGTCTGATGATGGTTTAACTGGTCTGATGATGGTTTTACTGGTCTGATGATTAGTTTAACTGGTCTGATGGTTAGTTTAACTGGTCTGATGATGGTTTAACTGGTCTTATGATGGTTTAACTGGTCTGACGGATGGTTTTACTGGTCTGATGATTAGTTTAACTGGTCTGATGATGGTTTTACTGGTCTGATGATTAGTTTAACTGGTCTGATGATGGTTTTACTGGTCTGATGATTAGTTTAACTGGTCTTATGATGGTTTAACTGGTCTGATGATGGTTTTACTGGTCTGATGATTAGTTTAACTGGTCTGATGATGGTTTTACTGGTCTGATGATTAGTTTAACTGGTCTGACGGATGGTTTAACTGATCTAATGATGGTTTAACTGGTTACTTGAAAGTTAAATATATATTTTCAGTCACAGTCATCTGTCAGTTACTGCTGGTTTTAATCTGTAACTGTAAGTATAAGTCTAAGTATCATTTTCACTAAGGTCTGAGACTCATCCAGTCGTGTCACCTCCTCGTGGCCTCTGCCTTTTTTGTTTTTTCCTGGTCATGTCCAGGAAGTGGGCGGGTCTTCACTCTTTACAAACTTTACCTTCTGCTTTAATGGAATAGCTCATGTTTAACTTTTACCAGAGAAAAGGCTTCTTGGATTAACACTATCTCAGAGAAACTTCCCCAACAGGACGAGTGTCAAAGTGTTTCAAACCCTCAAAAAGTATTTTTCCAAAAACAGCTGTTGGACAGATGTTGAGATCGTCTGATGAGACATTTCTTCAGGACTGTGTGGGTCGGCACACACCTCCCTCTCCCTCTGCTGTTACACCAATCATTCTGATTAGTACATGGAGGATCCACTAACTCCTCCTCAGGGTCCTAACTCCGTCAGACCTGAACTCACAGACATGAAACTCGCATTGAATCATTCAGTGCGAATCACACTTCCAGAGGACGTCATCATCTCTGACGTCCGTCCAGAATAAACCTCCAGAAACCAGCTGAGACGCCAGAGAAGAAAGCGGCTGCAGAAGCTGCCTGAGAATCCTGCTGTTTCTAAGTTTCCTTCAGTCTCGCAGTGATCCAGAGACGGCCGTCTGTCCGTCCACGGGTCCACTGCAGACAGGAGCTGCTGACTGCTGGTTCGGCTGCTCTGACGGGACAGTCTGACTACATGTGAACAAATATGGGCTAAAAAAACGGGGCTAACAGAAAAATGCTAAACATCAAACATATACAGTACATTAGTGCAGGAAACTACATCAGTTTGTAAACTGATCTCCTTCCTTCCAGGAAGCTGTTAGTTTCCGTTCATGTCTCTAAAAATTAACCTGCAGAGAGAAACCTGTTGAGTTTCTTTCGACTGTTAAATTTGATAAAAGGATGAAATCTGAGACAGAAAAGTTAAAAGCATGAACTGTAACTGCACATTTAAACAGCAGTGAAAGATTTCTCTCTGAAACATCGTGAACACAAAATGGTGTGTGTGATATTAATCAACAGTAGAAAGAAACAAAAGCTGTTGTTTAAATGAATCAGCAGCAGATTAAAAGTGCAGCAGCAAAACACTGAAGGATTAAAAGGTTTTCAGACGTGAGCTGATCTGGATTTCAGACGGCAGGAACGGTTCAGAACGAACCAGCTCAGCCTGCAGGTCCTGACCTCTCTGATGTAGTGTTAAACTGGTGTCAGCCGTCAGACTCGCTGGTTGAACTGGTGTCAGAGGACTGGCTGCGGTCTTTGAGGACCAGAGGATGTCAGGAAAAGTCGGACTGTTCCTTTAATGTCGCTGTGATGTCACTGTGTCGCGCTGAGGATCATTTCCTGTTGTTGGTTTGACTCCAAACACACTGTGACCATCAGTCCAACAGGGCTCAGTTCTGTCGGGCTGCAGTGACATCATCGGTGACATCATCATCAGGACGCCGCTCACAGGATGTGATGTCATTCTCACTGCAGATCAGCTGCAGGCGGCTGAATGAGAGGAAACATTTCAGAGGACATTCATTTCCTGGAGACTTACCGTGACCCTTATATGATCCGAGCGGGCCGGGGTTCTACATTTCCAAAACCACGGCCTGGAAAATATGCAGCTCCTGGGCCGGAGAGAAACATGGACTGGTCCAGGTCCCAGAGTCACCGGCGGGGTCTGCTCTCCCTGTGCTCAGGATCCTCTGCCTTTCTGAAAAGGGTTTTATTCTACATCTTATATCCTGTAAATAGCAGATATTCTCCATATCTGCCAGTACTGTATGTTCATCTTTCTATATATATTATTATACTTTTCTAAAAACACAATTAAAGCTTTTGAGTGTTTGATATTTGATATATTAAGAAAGAACCCTTTTATGACTCCCATCCGGAAGTCATTCTCAATTGTGAAAATGGTCTGAGAACTCAGAAATTTAAGCTACTCTGTGTTGCTTAAGCCCCGCCCTCAGGGAGGAGTCTACCTGAGTATCTGTTGATTAGCTAGTTTCACCTGAAACTGACCTAATAGTTTCCATGATGGCCTAGAGTGATGATGTTAATATGCATATGCTAATCAGGTACTGAACAGTGATGAGGGAGGTGCAGCCAGAAAACAACAGGCCTGATTACTGATTACTGGGCCATCATGGAAACTATTAGGTCAGTTTCAGGTGAAACTAGCTAATCAACAGATACTCAGGTAGACCATTTCAGACCATTTTCACAATTGAGAATGACTTCCGGATGGGAGCCGAAACGTCTCGATTCTGAAAACAGCGTCCAGACGACTACAACTGAAACCTTTTCTACGATATGCAATAATAATAATAAACAATAAAAAATTTATTAGATTAAACTAACAATAATAAATAAAACTAATGTAAAAATAATTTACATTAATATAAACATAGTAAAAATGTAATAAATATGATAAAAATGTAGAAATATGATCAATAATCTTGTGTAGAATATAAAAAATACCTTGTTAAAAATCTAAAATAAAATATGAAAATAGTCAAATAAAAATAATTAATTATAAAATGAAACTTAAACATTTAAAAAATAAATTAAACAAATCATTTGATATTAAAACAATAGTTAAATGCTTATATAAAATTTGCTGAATCATTGTCTTCTTTCTCAGAGCGGAAACAGAAATGAGGAAAACAGTAGAAATTAGAGATCTGAGTCCTTTCATATTGATTATCTGCTGATTCTGAGTGCGATCTGATAATTGACCTAAATGTTGATTAAATATGTTTCACACATTGAAATAACAGCTGTAGAATCTAAATCCAACTTATTTTTCACGAGCTACTTGATCCAAATACTGAAGGTCCTGATTTAAAACTATTAAATTGATCATCTTAAATTATTGATCCGATATGAATGAAGGTTGAACTGGAGAACGTGACTCCTGAAACTGACGTGAGATCAGCTGGTGGTTTCATTAGAGAAGACGTCTCACTCTGCTGGAGCTGTTGAGCTACAGAAACACTCTGGTTGTACAGTTTTGTTACAGAGTGGAGCTTCTTCCCTCGCAGAGGATCTTTGGTCGAGTTCAGACTCACGAACAGAGAAGTTTCCTTTTGTTCTGTCATCAAGTTTCTCACTAAATTAACGTTAATGTGTGACGTTCCTCTCTCTAACCGCTGAAAGTGAGTCATCAGCTTCCTGAATGTTTTCTGATGAGAATTCGAGTGTGTGCGTTCATTCAGTGAGTCTCACTGCGGAGCCCAAACTATGTTCCTCATCACACACTCTGCTGTTCAGTGAAATGCGCAAAGAAATGACGGGAGTTTGATCCGCTTTGTTTTAAGTAATCTTCCAGGAATGTGTGTTTGCTTGTACGTGATTGGCCAATGCAGCGTCCTGCCAGATGACGTCACGTTGTGTTGCAGCAGAGGTTGATCCAGGTCCAGCTTTGTTGCTGGACGACCCTGAATTTCTTTCCCAGAGCCCTCTTTGTGGCCCCCAGTATGTGTAGCACTACTGTGTGGACAGACTGGACCCAGCAGGTGCTGCGCTCAGCTGACGGCACCCCCCTCTGCAGGGCCTTGTAGTTCAGCTGGGTCCTGCTCTGAGTCCAGTCTGAGAGGCTCCCAGTCAGGATGCTCTCTTTGGTGCAGGACGTTGGAGGGGGCAGCTTGAATCCTGTCGTCTGAGGTGATAAAGGCGTTCGTCCAAGTCTTAGTCGCAGTTCTTTGGATCCTCAGTTTGAGATTTTGTGTCTCCGTAGAATCCGGTTGGACTCTCGTGCTGATATTTGATGTTAAAGACTATTCAGCATTAATTTCCCTGTTCAGATCCTTTTAGCATAAGTTCAAACCTTGTATGTGGACGCAAGTTTTCTGAATATCAACTCCGTTGGTCCGTAGATTACTATTGATGTGGTATGTGTACTGTAATATGTACCTCAGGCGCTCAGCGGGTTTGCTGCTGGGAATCTTAAATGTTTAAAAACTGACACATTTGTTTGTTTTTATTTTTGGTCAGTATATTAATTTTGTTCTGTTGTAATTAAAAAAGGAAACTAAATGAAATAGGTGCCGTCAGACTGAGATCACCTGTTCGACGTTCTGGTTTGAGTTTCTTTCTTTTGAACTGAATTCTGTTTCCTGTTTCTGCAGACGACTTCCTGCCGGTGTTGAAGAGTCCACTGGGTCTGGTGGGGGAGGCGGCGGCCAACGTACCGTCACAACGAACGCAGCTCGCCAACATGTCAATCAAACACCCGCTCATCGAGATCCAGTGAGTGACCTAAAGCTGCTTATCTGTGATGTTGAGAGAGTTCAAATGTCACTGACGACTTCGAAGAAGTCTGACATCAAATGTTGTTCTGTTTGACGAAACTCCTGTAAAGAAGTAAAGAGCCTGATGGAGACGCAAAGTGAGACCACGTTTCCCACGAGCCCCGGTGCTTCACGTCGGTGATTATAAACCTTATTCCTCTCTGTGTGAACAGAAACTCAGTCCACAGTCTTCGGAAGAGGTCGTCTCAGGAGTGCAGTCAGAGCGTGTTTCATGTAGAAGCTCCTCCGTGGATTCCCCCGAACTCTCCAAACAACACTGCAGGTCCGACACACAAAGGTAAGCTAACAGGACAGTCATCGGCGTAATAATACTCAATATCAGTGTTGTCCTGTAAATCCCTTTTATAGTCCCACTGTATTCTTCTGATTTCTACATTTATTTGGTGTTCATTTTACTGTACATTCATAGTTTAACTCCTCCTGTCGCATTTCAGACCCTCCAGCCCCCAGGACTCCCACTGAGCCTCCGACCCCGCCCTCTCCCTTCTCATTGGCTGATCCAGCAGGTCAGGTGTCCCCGGCGGAGGGCAGGGAGTCACCTTCGTTGTTCGACAGCTGGAGCAGGAAGGCGAAGAATCGTAGCTCGTCCACCCTGCCGGTCCTCCGCAGAGACACTCTGTCCTCAGACCGGATGACTCGCCTCCAGCAGGAGAAACAGATTCTGATGGAGGAGGTCAAAGCTCAGAAGGTGATCAATCACATTTATTGATCTGGGTAAAACACACACACCGTCCTGCTGCCCCAAACACTCACGACAGCACCACATGTGGATTCATCCGCCGCTGGAAATAGTCCCCGACAGACGCACTGTTTCCTCCGGTTGGTCTGATAAAAACTACAGCAAGCAGCTGTTTGAGGAAACTACTGAGCCTTTTTAAACAGGAAACTATATATTTAAAGATTTACGTCTTCAGCAGGAACCAATGGGCTCGCAGCTGAGAGCTGCAGACAGGAAGTCAGACCGTACTGAGAGACGGACCGACGTGTTGTTGGTTTGAGTCTGAACATGAGATTTGACGACAAATGTAGAATAACTCCAGACTGAAGCTCCATTCAGCCTGTTTCTGTCTGTAGGGGAGGGGGGCTGACTCTAACATCACTGCCCCCTCCCCCCAAAAGACGAATAAAATTCTAACAAGTAAAAATCAACAACATGGCTTTAAAGATCAACTTCACGCCCAGTTTTAACTTCTCAAAGTTGTTTTCATAAATAATAATAACGATGATGATGATAATCCTGTGGTGGTCCGGTGTCCTGTCCAGGAGCTGGTGTGGATCCTCCACAAATCCTTGGAGGCGTCTCAGCTGGAGAAGCGAAGCTGTGCAGAGTTTTTGGCGGAGGAAGGCGAGCAGGAGCGTCTGGAGCTGCTGCGACACCGCGAGCGGCAAGCGGCCGACCTGCGAGGCCAGCTGGAGGAGGCGAAGACGGAGGTGGAGGCGAAGAGGAGGAGTCTGGCTCAGAGAGACGCACAGCTGGCCGAGCTGCAGGAGAACGTCAGGATACTGATGGAGAAAAACAACGCCAAGCAGGAGGTGAGGTCACGCCTGAGGACAGGTGAACTGCAGACACCTGGTTCGTCCCGCAGATGAAGCGCTCTCATCTTCACTGTTTTATTGTTTATTGAAGGTTTTTATTCTCTTCGTTACGCTTACATCATTCTTACAGACTCCTGCTGCTCCCACTACAAGACAGGTGCACAAGCTACATAATGATCTCAGACCAGGTGTATTGATTCCAGTTGGAGCAAATGATCAGAAACGTTTCAGGTGCACGTGTGATTCTTTAGACGCAAATGAATATGTTGTCTGTGTTGTGACTAACCCTGAATCTGTACTTGACATTCTGTGAATTGTAAAATCTCTGCCGGCTGCACCTGAACCGTCCAGAGCTGGCCTGAGATCAGATATATGATCTCCTGCCTTCCAGTGTTTTTGTCTCAGATCTCAGAAGGTTGAAGTTTGTTTGGTGTGTAATGTAGTTACAAACAGATTTACAGGAAAGGATGAACGAATGAATGAAGTTTGATGATCAGGAGGTTACTGTTTGACTGAACGGACTCCTGTTGTTTCCTGTCAGGTGATCATGAAGCTGTCTGATCAGGTGACCGCCTGTATGTCCGACCCGCGCCGACCCGTCTCGTCCTCCGGCGGCAGTTTGGACTCTCAGACCTTCAGACAGCTTCAGCAGGAGGTCGAGAACCTGAAGGTGAACTGAAACTCTTTGAAGACTCTTTACATGAGCGCCGCCTATCAGTCAGCAGGAAACTGCAGTTTTTAATATTAGCGGTTGTATGAATTTATCTGGTAAAACATCAAACGTTTGATGGATCGGCCGTAACAGGTGCTAAAATCTGTTGTTTCCATAAAACTGTGTTTTTGGTTCTTCAGACCAGACGTTATGTCCTTTACGTTTGCACCGATGTTGTGTGTGGCGTACCGTCACAGCCGGTCCATCTGTACTGAGATTAATTCCACCAGCCGCGTGGTCGTGACAGAAACCTGAACTTGAACGTGACAAGTTGAAGAGATGACCCGGAGAGCTCCTCGCTACAGAGATACACAACAAGAAGAAGACAAAGTCCATCAATTCATGTATTTGTTTAATTAATCTTATTAATCACAGCTCAAGTTAAACGACTCCAGATGACCTTTCACTTCGTCAGGGTGTGTGTGTGTGTGTGAGGATCAAAGGGCCGTTGACCAATAGCAAGCGGTCCACTCAGAGCTGCCCTCTGATTGGACGAGGGCTGGAGAGTCCAACATGGAGGAAGCTACCGTAGCTTATTAGCTGTGTGTCACCATCCAGGCTGTCAGAGTATTAACTGGTTTAGGAGACAGGAGGACATCATGCTGATACAGTTTACAGCTGCACTGTAAAATGATAAAACGACAGATCTGATTCATTGTCATCAAACATGTTTGTTTGTTGTATTGATCCTGGTATCGGCCTCAGGGATCCAGGATCAGTTGGTTTCTCTGAAACAACTTTTGTGTGTCTCGTCTTCAGGACGATATCGAGGCGTATAAGACTCAGAACAAGTTTCTGAACTCTGAGATCTACCAGCTGACCAACCTGTGGAGGAACAGCTCTGAGCAGGAGAAGAGTCTGATGGTGAAGGTGGGTCCAGCTGGGGACACTGGGGCCCAGTTTCATTGCTTTCAGTCCTCCACTTCTTCTCTGGTTTTTCTTCTTTGTCTGTGGTGAGAAGAGCTGTTTATTTGGTGTCTGACACGCTGCTGCTCCCTCTGTTTCCTGTCCTCTGATTGGCCGCAGTGTGCCTACCTGGAGGCCAGCAACTGTCAGGTGGAGAGCCGTTACCTGGGCGTCCTGCGGACGCTGCAGGAGACCAAGACTCTGGATCCGGTCCAGCGGGTGGCCGTCCAGAAGATGATCGAGGACGCTCTGAAAGGAGAGCTGAAGAGCGTCATCAAGCTCAACACGGCCAGGTAACCAGGACAGTCTGAACGCCAGGTGGACAGAATAACAGGAACACCTGGTTCATTGGTGTGTTGTGTCCTCAGGGATCACGACGAGTACGGCTTTAAAATCATCCCGGACTACGAGGTGGAGGACATGAAGCTGCTGGCAAAGATTCAGGCGCTGGAGATCCGCTCACACAACCTGCTGCAGCAGGTCTGAACCCTCGAGGGGGTTAATCTACATTTTTACACTATCTCAATATTCTCCTAGAAACATGCTCTAACTGAAGGACAATGTTTATTTATAGTAAAGTATAAGTTTTATAACAGTCATCATCATCATCATCAGGGCTTCTGACTTTTTATTCTGACGTTTAATGAATAAATATGAAAAACTGGGGTTACAGAATTAGAGCTGCAGCTAACAATTATTTTCATTATTGATTAATCTGCTGATCATGGTTTCAACTCTGCTCATTTAGCCTTTGTTTCAAAATAAGAGCGCGCTGTCACTAAAGATAACTTCATCCAGAGTTAACAAATCAATCCTCAAACTGCTTTCAAAGAACCAGATTAGCTGGATGAGAATAAACAGGATTATTTTAGCCCGATAACAGCGAGTTAGTCTGGATTAGTGAAGCCTCGTGTAGAACAGGGCCCAGGGCCCCGGCCGGAGGAAGCAGGATTAACAGGATGCAAAGCAGCTTTATTTATTTAGCTGTATTTAACGTGTCTGTGGGTTTTCCCCTGCAGGAGGGTGCAGAGCGCCCCCTGTTGAGTCGCTGGGCTCAGTACCTCGCCGGGAGGTTGGACGGTGACCTCTGCCCCTCACCGGAGCTCAAAGGTCTGCTGCGAGGCGGCGTCCCTCGGGAGTACCGACAGCGGGTGTGGCACTGGGTGATCCAAGCCAGAACCAAGACGATCAGAGAGCATCACCCACAGCGCTACCAGCAGGTACACAGGAAATATACTGAGAACACCTGATCCACACCTGTCTACAGTTTCTTAGACGTGAGTAGATACGATGTTAGCAACCTCACAGTAATCCAGCTGCTGTGTTTCCAGCTGTGTGAGAAGAGTCGGACTTCTCCTCATCCGGCCTCCAGACAGATCCAGCTGGACCTCCACCGCACCCTGACAACCAATCAGCACTTCTCCTCGCCCTCTAGCCTCGCCCTCCAGCAGCTCCGCCGCGTCCTATTGGCCTTCTCCTGGCAGAACCCTGACATTGGCTACTGCCAGGGACTCAACAGGTACTCACACACACACGTTTGTTCTGCTACACATGTGAGGACCCTTATTAACATTGTCCAATACCTGGTCCCTGACCCTAAAGCCAGGTCTCATAGACCAGACAAATGGTCCTCACTTTGTTTCTGTGTTATTAAACTGACGCACACTGCCTTTTTGGTAACTTAATGTGTCATGTGACGTGTCATGTGATGGCCGGTGTGTCTCTCAGGTTGGCGGCCATCGCTCTGCTGGTCCTTCAGAGTGAAGAAGACGCCTTCTGGTGTCTGGTGGCCGTGGTGGAAGCCATCATGCCTCAGGACTACTACACCAAGAACCTGGTGGCCTCTCAGGTCAGGAAACACACTCACCTGTTCACCTGATCTCTGTTCACCTGGAGATCTTATCTCACCCAAAGATCCTCCTAAATGGAGCTAGCAAACTAAGAGTTTCCTCTGAAGAGATTTTCACAAAGCTGCTGAGACAAGAGAATGACATCATCATGACATCATATTTTTATTTATTTATATATATATATATATATATATATATATATATATATACACACACACAGTATATATACACATATAGTATATACAGCATTTATACTGTTAAACAAACTGGAGTCTGAAGAGCTCATTTTGGTTTGATGAATGATTCTGACAGCTGAGATATTTAAAGTTCTTAAGCGCTGTAAACTGATTTTTTGTGCAAATCATCATCGCTGCTGTTTTGGATTATTTTGACTTATCGGTGAGCTTGATTGGATCTTTATTAACTCACCGCCATCAAAATATGCTTTTAACTGTTATTTTTCATCATATTTTTCCGAAACACTGACATGATGAGTCACATGACCTGCAGCAGCTTAGTGACTCTGAGTCCTCTGAATGTCTCTCAGTGACTCTGGTCCTCTGAATGTCTCTCAGTGACTCTGGTCCTCTGAACGTCTCTCAGTGACTCTGGTCCTCTGAATGTCTCTCAGTGACTCTGGAGTCCTCTGAACGTCTCTCAGTGACTCTGGAGTCCTCTGAACGTCTCTCAGTGACTCTGGTCCTCTGAACGTCTCTCAGTGACTCTGGTCCTCTGAACGTCTCTCAGTGACTCTGGAGTCCTCTGAACGTCTCTCAGTGACTCTGGTCCTCTGAACGTCTCTCAGTGACTCTGGTCCTCTGAATGTCTCTCAGTGACTCTGGTCCTCTGAATGTCTCTCAGTGACTCTGGTCCTCTGAACGTCTCAGTGACTCTGAACGTCCTCTGAACGTCTCTCAGTGACTCTGGTCCTCTGAACGTCCTCTGAATGTCTCTCAGTGACTCTGGTCCTCTGAACATCTGTTAGTGACTCTGGAGTCCTCTGAACGTCTCTCACTGACTCTGGTCCTCTGAACGTCTCTCAGTGACTCTGAACGTCCTCTGAACGTCTCTCAGTGACTCTGAACGTCCTCTGAATGTCTCTCAGTGACTCTGGAGTCCTCTGAATGTCCTCTGAGCGTCTCTCAGTGACTCTGAACGTCCTCTGAATGTCTCTCAGACTGACCAGATACTTTTACAGCTAAATTGAAGTCAGGACTGACACACACTTTACTTTTAGGAGTTTCTCTTAACTCTGACAGTTAGCAGCTACTTTTAGCCTCAAGATGTTTTGTAAATACGACTCCATAACTCACCTGTGGTTTCAGTCAGGTGTCCAGATGATAAATTATATTCAAAATGTTCTCACACGAGAACATGATGTTGAATATTTGTCACGAAGTTCCACAAGTTTTCATCATCTGATTTTATTGGAAATACATCAACAATTTTCTGAGTGAACATTTATTTCACAGGTCTGTACTGGAAGTTTCCTGAAAACTGTGTAATCTGCTATTCATTATAGTTATAGTAATAATTATAAAATACTTATAGACTGTTAGGTTTAACTTAGTCCATTTAAACCCAAATTAATGTTAAATTATTATTGGGAACTTAATGCTTCACATATGTTGAATTATATTATTAATTTAACAGTTCAGCTGACCTGCTGACTAAATTGATCTCTGGCAGCCATTAACTGCAATTAATTAATTATGTACCAACTGAAAACTCATTCATTTTTCCTTTTATAATTATTTCTATAATTTTTTACCAGGAAGCTTCATATGAATTTACAGTTACATATTACTTCTTTTTTAGAAAATGACACCGAATTGTTGGACAGTGAAGTGTTTTGAAACGTTGGTGAATCTGAGAGTTAGTGAGTGGACTTGTAATATTTTACCATCTTAAGGTTGGTTTGAACAGGATTTTCTGCAACTATTGACTTTTTATTCATAAGTGAACTGATCTCTGAACCTGCAGCTGGTGACTGTGTTTAGTTTTAATATCAGAAACAGAAACAACCATAACCAGAGATCAGTGACTGATTACTGTTACCGATTGCTCAGTGTTAGTGAATGATAGTATCTGTGTGTTCAGGCAGACCAGTGGGTGCTGAAGGACTTCCTGGCGGAGAAGCTTCCCCGGCTGGCGGCTCACTTTGAGGATCACAGCATCGACGTGTCTCTCATCACCTTCAACTGGTTCCTGGTGGTTTTTGTGGAGAGTCTGCCCAGCGACATCCTGCTGCCGCTGTGGGACGCCTTCCTGTACGAGGGCACCAAGGTACCCAACACCCAAACACACCACGACAGTAAGACAGACTACAACCTGAGACATAGACTTCAAAAATAAGAGATTTCCAAAAATGTCCTCACTCACCAGGTCTAAAACTCTGAATTGATCCTCACAAAGAGAAAGATTTTAACCCAGCAGCAGTCGTATTTCTCTCCTGCTGAATGTAAAAAGTGAATCTCTGCAGTAACTCCAGCTGTCAGATTAATGTAGTGGAGGAAAAGGAGAAAGTCTCCTAAATTAAATACTCCAGTTGCAGCAACCTGTTCAGCGAACACACTGGACAGTAATCCAGCGTTGGATTCCAGTTCTGCGTCAGAAGGTTTCCATCATTAATGAAGGTTCCCGCCGTGAGATCACAGACTGGAGGCTGCAGGTGTTGGACTGATGTGTCATTATTCGAGGCTGAGCAGAGGGAAGGCAACATTAATATGACTTGATAACGTCTGAAGATCTCTGTAAACTCTGTGGTGAATGAAGTATTCAGGTTCTTTACTTCATCGTAGAAAAGGTTTCAGTCGTAGTCGTCTGGACGCTGTTTTCAGAATCAAGACGTTTCGGCTCCCATCCGGAAGTCATTCTCAATTGTGAAAATGGTCTGAGAACTCAGAAATTTAAGCTACTCTGTGTTGCTTAGGCCCCGCCCTCAGGGAGGAGTCTACCTGAGTATCTGTTAATAGCTAGTTTCACCTGAAACTGACCTAATAGTTTCCATGATGGCCCAGTAATCAGTAATCAGGCCTGTTGTTTTCTGGCTGCACCTCCCTCATCACTGTTAAGTACAAATCAGGTACTCAAATCAGCTAATCAACAGATACTCAGGTAGACTCCTCCCTGAGGGCGGGGCTTATGTAACACAGAGTAGCTTAAATTTCCAGTTCCCGTCCCATTTTTTCACAATTGAGAAAGACTTCCGGATGGGAGCCGAAACGTCTTGATTCTGAAAACAGCGTCCAGACGACTACGACTGAAACCTTTTCTACGATGGAGCACTGCTGGACGAATGAGGGACGACACCGTCTTGTTCTTTACTTCAGTATCAATACTACACTGTAAAAATACTTAAAATAATACATAAAATGTACTTTATGGTTTTTGTATTTTCTGTTCACCTGTGAAGCACCTGGTAACTTGATACAGAAATAAAGTTTACTTAAAAGTATTATCATCAAGTAGTGCACATTATAATGTAGCAGTTGGCTGAGATGGACTTTATATACAGTACAATTTTATAAAGTCATTTCCGTTTGTAAACACATAATAACCACTTGGTTTAAACAGTGTTTGTAGAAATGAGTCTGTATGTTAACACAAATAATTAGGCTGCAGTAGAATTATGAAAAATGATTTTATTAGAACTTAATGAACCGTGTTCCTGAGAGATCACCTGTGTGGTCTTATGTCGCAGGTAATCTTCAGGTACGCTCTGGCTCTCTTCAAATACAAAGAGGACGACATCCTGAAGATCCACGACAGCGTGGAGATCTACCAGTACCTGCGCTTCTTCACCAAGACCATCACTGACAGCAGGTAAAGACTCACCTGGCCTGACCTGAACTCACACGTCACTGTGTTCATACTGAAGTGTGTCCTGTCTGTAGGTGCAACGCTGCCACCTGCTGGTCTCTGCAGAGCTCAGACACAGATACATTAAATCTGATCAGGTTTACAGTCTGTAGTGTGTTCACTCTGGAAAAGTGACTAAATGAGGTTTAATCAAACCAGTCAGGAAGCCAATTACAGCAGGTGGAGCTGCAGCAGTGGCTGATGGAGCTGATTAAGATCACACTCCTCCTCCTTCAGTCGTAACTCAGAGCTGAAGTTTCGTCTCAGAGGGACCAACAGAGCCAAACCTCTGCTTCACAGTGTGCTGACCATCACAGTCCACTGTTTAACAGTTAGTATACAAAAACACGTATATACTTTACTGTTTTTAAAACTTTAAAACACACACCATGTGACATTATGGAGTCGCAGATTGATTGACATCCGTGAGCATAATTAATAATAAGCATCATTTCCTGGTCTGTTGATTTTTTGTATACTAACTGTAGCAAATTAACTCCCGCACACTGGTCTAACTTTCGGTGCTAGACCTTCATCATCGTCCTCCTCCAACGCACCCGTCTCCAGAAATAGAAGTGCGAAGTATTCTTGTGTTCGGTATACTAACTGTAAAAATAAGATAATGAGGATGTGTAGTCTGGAAGTCAGGACACAGGAATGTTTCTGCGCGACACTTCTGATCTGAAAAGGAAACGTTTCCAGAGCTGAAACGAGTCAATCAACTGAAAACCAACCTGCAGCTCTTTTAATAATCGATTCATAATTTTAGTTATTTTTAAATCAGAAATGCTGTGGATGGGTCCAGTTGTGAGGATCGAATTGATATTAAACTGAATGTCTTTTGACCGGACAACACAAGACATCTGATGACATCACATCGTGCTTTAGGACATTTTAATTGGCTGTTTTACAGTATTTTCTGACATTTCATTGACCAAACGGTTAATCGAGACAATAATCAACAGATTAATCGATAATGAAAATAACTGTTAGTTAACTTTTCCTGTAAAAAACCAGATAAAACAAACTGTGCTGCATTAGGCGACAGTTTCTTCCCGCACAGCGAGCGTCGTTATAAAGTGAAAAACATCAGAAACTCGACAGCACCAAACTCTGCAGACGTTTCCCGTCATGTGAACCTGTTAAATGTAGTTGTTGGTCCTGCAGGAGGCTGACCGGCATCGCCTTCAGCGACATGAACCCGTTCCCCGGCCGCCTGCTGAGGAACCGGCGAGCGCTTCACCTGGAGCGCCTGCAGGGGGAGCTGCGAGAGCTGGAGGAGCAGCAGAGGCAGTTCGTCACGGAGAGCGTTGTACGTAAAGACAAAGAGCTCGACAACGTGGCCAGCGAGGACGACGAGGAACTCTGATCTCACTAAAGGGTTAAGTTTCTGGAGCTTTTGACACACGCGGCTGCTTCTGACCTAAATACCTAAAGCTGCTGCTCACCGGCAGCCTGCTGCACCAAGTGAACACAAGTTCGAGCTAAGTTCAAGTATAAAGTCAACACTAACTACGCCGTAACTAGTTCCACACTAAACTCACCACTTCGGTCAGTTCATTGTATGTATGTCATGCATTTACACTATAATGTAATCGCCCCATTTCCACTCGTCATATATCCGTAGCGTAGAGTATCAGATCCAGACGAGACTTAAGACTCTTTCATTTACACACATACTGTATATGAATCTCTGATGACAGTCTTTGTTTTCTGGGCTGCATGTAAACCAGGGTCGGTCCTCCTCCAGTCCGGAAGGAGGTGCTGATGCACCTGAAGCTGTTTGCTACAGTGCAGAAGTTCTTCATCTTGTTTTGTTACCAGTTTAGTTACAACCACAGACTGTGTGTAAAGATGGCCGACGCGTCTCCACGTCCTCCCGCTGGACTAAATGAAGCCAAAATATCCGGATACGGGAGCTGCCGTCTTGCGCTGGTGACGGCGTTTGGAGCCGCGGTATCGAGGTCCCGCCCACACACCCGGCCGACCCAATCGCGAGCCGGCCTCAGCTGTCAATCATGACGTGGAACCCCCTTTTATAGCATCAGATAACTAATTAAAACTGTCGAAAAATGTATTTACGTGTTCTTTGAGTTTTTAGTTTGGCTCACGTCCCATCCGCTAACATGGAGGGGGCGGGGCTTATGAGCTGTACCGCAGCCCGCCACCAGGGGGCGGTCCAGACGTTCTGGCTTCACTGCTGGGGAGCTGACGTGTCGTCCATCTTTATAAACAGTCTGTGGTTACAACAGTAGCAGTTTAGCTAATGTCAGCTGTCAACTCTCCATAAGCTAACAAGCTAACACATGAATGAATCGTATTTATGAACTAAAAAAACAAGTTTTATCGTCTTCACGGCTCTAACTCACACGTACACTACGCTAAGCAGTGTAACACCTACGCTGCAGCAGGCTGCAGGGCTGAACCTGTGTTAAACATCTGTGTGCACACCAGTCTGACATGAGACTGTACACTTCTTTGTGTTATATTTCGTACCTGAACTGTGTCTAAACACCTGGAATGATGATAATGTAAACAGGCACCTTTGCAGTCTGTTTGAACGTTACTGCTGCCGTCAGTATAAATCTGTTATGTTCTGCGATCTTCATGTCGTTTGTACGGTTTCAGTGCCGTGACTGTGGGTTGATGTGGTTTTGTTACAGAAATGTCGACATTTTTAATTTGTCTGCTTGCGTGGAGGCGTTTTTCAACCCTTTGGGGGAAAAGTTTCCTTAAAATAGCTTCGTTAGCATACTGTGTTCAACAGGAAGCAAACAGGAAGTAAAGACTTCACGGAGCGAAGTTTCGCCTCATGCTATCAATGCAAATTGGACTTGACTGTTTGTGTTGAATTAACACTGTACAAGCAGCCAATGTGTGATTGTACAGACGTTAACTGTAAGTTAGCTAGCAGCACAGCCCGTGTGTGTGTTTTAGACTAATGAAGCTAACAAACTAATCACACAGTTTATTAGTTAGTTTGTATTTCCCTGTCGTGCCAAACATTTGGTCAGTCCCATGTGCAATTACAAGACACCGCTATTTATCAAATTTATATAAAATCTTCTGGTAACAAAAGCAAAAGATTTTTTTTTAAAAAGACCTAATTTTTGGTTTCCAACTAACTTAAACAGCCACTCCAGTCTTTGTGCATTTTCTATGTTTAATTAAATCGTTTTCTGTCTTTATCTCACTAAAAACTTGTATTAGTCTGTTTGCTCAGTTCAGAAGTCCTTTTGCACAGATCGACACAAAATACCTCTGGGGTCTCTGTACGGTCATAAAGCCTCAGGATAAACGTGGACATTGATTTTATATGAAACTAAATCCACAACAAATGGTAACATTATGATTGAATGTATTGTCACGTGATAACACTGAGCTTTTTACTAAGAGTGCACTACTGGTTAATATTTTGTATTCTTGTTCAAATCTGTCTCTCTGTTGTTCTTGTGGTTTTTTACATAAAGATTATTTAAAGTGTTAAAGGATTTGATTTTTTCATTATATGTTAATATCATTTTCAAACTGTCGACCAGGATGCACTCAGGCTTTAAAGTGTGCAACAATGACAAGAAATGTCAGTTAAGCTTTCGCCGTAACAACGCTAACGCAAAATAATTCGGTAAAACAAACGGAGTAACAAGCAGCAGGAGAAGCGACATCGCAGCTATACAGCGTCGTGTTCAGCGGCGCTTACAGTTAATCAACTCTCTTTAAAAGTTACATTCATTAACTAATTCTTAAACGAGAATATACGTAAATATGTTGATTTTGTGAAAAACCAAAAAGTATTTCGTAATATAACATATATATAATAATATAACGATTAGTCAATTAACTGATTGACAGAAAAATCGTAAACAATTAAGATAATCAATTGAAAAGAGATAGAACTGATCGTGTCGCTTTATATCACAACTGAATCTCTGGGTTTTAAACTGTTGCTCGGACAAAACAAGACATTTGAAGACGTCACCTTGGGGACCTCTGAGAAACTGCGACAGACATCTTTTTCTATTTTCAGACATTTTACAGGCTAAGCGATTCATTGATTAGTTGTAAAAAATAATTGACGGATTCATTGATAATGAAAATAATTGTTTTTGGTCGCGCTGGGAGCAACACGCTGCCGTACGAAGGCGTTCAGTACATAAAAGACATCAAGCACAGATTAAAATTTTCCATTTTATTATTTTTCTTAAAAAACAAATATACATAAGAAATGATAAATATAAAAAATTCAACCCAGAACAAAATGAAAAGTTCTTCAATGTTACAAACAACTTCTTACTGCAGAGAAAACCTAAACACTAGTGTTACACCTGACAGTTAAACTCATGTGTCAGCCTAAAGTCTTAACTTGTTCTTTTTGCTATGTAGCCGTCCCTCGTGTGAAGACAAGCTCGAGAGTCACATCTGAAAGCAACGGAGGCGTCTATCAGGTAACTCAGAGTTTTCAGTCCAGTGAATCTAACAGCGGATTATTCACACTGTACGAAGATGACGCGCTGTGATAAAGAGCAGAAAAGCATGGACATGCAACTTGTTCTGGATCAGCTTCATCTGCTCTGATCAGGGCTGAAGGAAGCTGAAAAACAGCCCTCAGGTTGAAGGTGGTTTATTTAAAATGCAGTAACCATGACGACCAAAAACTAAAGTCAGAAAAGTGACGAGTGAATTCGCCACAGTTAGGGATGCTCCAGTCGATTGGGCCCGTACCGATATCAGCCGAAATGTGTTACAAGCGACTTGATACTTGGTTTTAATCGTGAATCGATAGTGATAGCATGTTAGCGGTTAGCTCACGAGCTGCAGTAGTTCACTAACTAGCCCTGTGAGTAGTCACTACGTCACCAAGCTGCCAGCACTTCACAGGACAGGTGGATGAACTTCGCTTTACAAAACGCTTCCTCACATCTGGTTTCTATGGTAGTTTACTGCGGGCTGTAATCTGAGGGTCACGTGACTTTTAATGGGGCAGGAATTAATTATTCGCCTTCTTTCTGACTTGTGAAATTTTGAATAGTTGTAGCTCTGCGGTCGGACAGAAAATCACTGGTCGGTTTGGCTAAATGACAACGAACTGGAGCCAGTTTTGACAATTCTTTTTAAAAGCTGTCTCTTGCGACTACCCACATTTATGTAAACGCAATACTGAAGGAGTAATCCGTTATTAAACTTAGTAAATAATATTCCTTTTATCTGAGAAATAATCCTCTGAATAATTGAAATGCTAGTTGTGGTATTTAATTGTAGTATTTTGTAAAGACCTGTAAATGACTTCACAGATATACTCCGAAGACGACACGGATATCTGTACGTACTACTTTGGTTGGCATGTTCGTAGAAACATACAGTCCAGGCGATCATACATCTGGGGCCATGTGGACGTGGACAAAAGACTAAATCGGCATCACGTAGACCCTCGCAGCCAGACGGATGCAAAACGTATAATTCAGGTTGAAGACTGTGTGGAGACAGGATGCGTCTTTAGGCTGCTAGCGAGCGCTAGGGCCTGTGTTAGCATGCTAGATGCTAACAGAGCTAACAGTACTTTTCCAAATGAAAACATGCTTTTAGAAGACTTTTTTTGTGTCCGCACTGTAAGCTAACGGTAAGCTAAAGGTAAGCTAACGGAGAGACTAAATCAGCAGCAGCTTCTCGTCAGGTTTACCGTCGACAGAAACGACCAACCACAGAAAGACGTGACATCAGCTGTTACGTCGTCACCTTTGCACAGGTGAGCGAGATGTTAAAATATTTCATCACCTGCTCGGTGAAGCTGCTCAGCGATCAGAGAGGCCGACTGATCCTGTTTGAACCGATCGGCGATTGGTATCGGACCATGTGATTATGACAATGTCAGATCAATAAATCGGTATAAACGTCCTGATTGGAGCGTCCCTAAGCCACAGCTCACCTGTCAACCCAACACCTTCAGCAGGGGGAGCTTCTACGCACTAATTGGTTGGATTTGGTGAATGAAGCTGATTATTGGTCAGCAGCCGACAGAGGAGCTGAAAAGTTTCATTCCAACAGTCCGAACGTATTTATCAGGAAACATCAGGAACCAGAATCATTAATCACAGGTTTTATCTTTTAATTCAGCAGCTGAAGTTAAATCCCCGCCGGAGTTTTGTTGGTTCATATTTCATTTCTTAAAAAATGTCTTCCAGCCGGATTCAAACCCATCTGTAGAAATATAAACACACTTTTCCTTCCATGGTCAGTTTAAATCAGTTCATCTCAATAAACCAGAACCTTCACGCCAAACACAACTACTTCTGTTGACAGAGTTGTTGCTTTTGAGTCATATAGGATATGATTTATGCATATGTTTTTCTGTTTCTCCTGCTGTGTGAGAAATCTTTATTATGGAGAGCGAAGAGCAGAAGAGGCGACGTGGAGCTCGGTCGACGTCTCTGACCTGAAACCTGATAAATGCTGTTTAATAACGACGTCAATCTGGAAGATTTTAAATTACATTTCACTAAAATAACAACATGAGTAACTAACGTCAGTTAGCTTAGCATAGTCAGATATTTCCTCTCATTATAAACTGTATGAATCCTTCTGACTCTGAGACAGATTTCTGCGTGTCTGCAGACAGAAATAAAACATTTACAGATTTCTCTTTCAGCCTCTGAAGCTGTGATGTTTGGAAGTTATGCTAGCTCCTGATGCTACAGTGACTTCCTGTTTACATAGCTGACTGCTCCTGATTGGACGGCGCTACAGATGTTTCCTAGCAACAGATTTACTGAAGTCTTTACTCGCTGAGACGTTTGTTAAGTTTTAACGGTGCAACCTGGTTTAGTGCATCACTGTTTGAAACTAGTTCGTCGTTGCTGAGAACTGAAGGATCCACGAAGACCTGCAGAGACTCAGAGTCCTGGAGTCCAGCTAACAAATGATTTCATACTTTACAGACACAAAACGATTAGTTGATTAATTGATTTGTCAATCGACAGAAAATATATTTTTATATCTGACTAATTGAGTAATTTCGGTAACAACTAATTTTACAGGTCAACTTCCAGGAAGTTTCCAGGAAAGAACTAATTTAGTGATTATTTTAGGGAAAGCAGACAAAAGTTTAATTGGTACAATTCCAATGTAATTGCTGTGTAACGCAGAGTCTTTTATTCAGATCACAGCAGGTTGGCTGAACGTGAAAGAATGTAATATGTGTAACGGACAGGCAATAAAGAAGAATAAAGTTTCCAATAATAATATAATAATCAATTATTATTTATTTGGGTTTAAATGGAACTTTTCTTTCAACAAAATCCCAATTTCCAGTTTATAATTTGGACCAAATGATATTTTTTCCCAGGAAGCTTCCTGGAAAATGATTAGGAACATTTTTTGTCTCACAGAAACCGAATCTTTGGGTTTTGACTGTTGGACAATTAAAGTCGTCAGTTTGGACTCGGAGAGACTGAGACGGACGCTTTTACTTGAATAATAATGAAAATAATCGTCTTCCAGCCCTAATTTTTCACCAATAATTAATCAGTTCGGCCGTTTGTCTGTTGATGGAATGAAACGCTTCAGTTCCTGCAGTCAGCAGGTTAATCTGCCCGGCGACAGCGGTCACACGATCCAAACTAATTGTTGTGTATAAATGTGTCTGAGAAGCAGGACTTAAGTTTTTTCTTATCGGGACGTTTGAACATGAATAAGTGTGTGTGTGTGTGTGTGTGTGTTAATATCTGAGCTACAAACATTGTTCATCTAAAATACGTTACAGCTACTTTAAACTGACGTCAGTGTTGAATGAACTCCATCTTTAGTGCAATTAGTTAGCATGCTCGGAGCGTCGAGTCCTGTGACCGCCGACTCGCTGCGTCAGCAGCTTTTAAACAGACATGCTCTTAATATTTCAAAGCTAAATCTCAGTGAGATCCAGAGTTTCTGCACAGAGGAAAACTGCATGAAGAGATCTTTTCCACCAGAATGTGATTCGTGTGGGTTTGATCTTTTCAAACAGCTCTCAGATCAGCTGTTCAGACAGTTTGTCTTCGCGCTGCTGAAACTCTCTGACCGGTTCATCTTTTTGAAGTGAAGGAGGTGTTTTGCTGACAGGAGGAGGACGACGGGAGCAGTCCGTCCTCTAAACACATCAGCTGCACCCGTTTACGTCTCAGGATGGAAAAGCTAACGTTAGAGCAACGTTCACCATCACAGCAACAAACTCGTCTCAGAAACACGTCAGCAGGTCCATGTGTGAACTTTACAAGAACAAAGTGACTCCATCAGACTGAGGCTGAATCCAAACGTTCAGACCTAAAGCTGCACCAGTCAATGTTTTCATTCGACAGTGGATTCACTTTGATTTCACGTTTATATTGTCAGAAATGCTGTTTCTGCTGCATTTGGTCACTCTTGGAGGCGCCGTTTCACATCTGTTAATACATAACTGGTCAAATCGACCACCGCTCTGACTCACACCTCTGACTGGCTTCTTCTCCACAGCAACAGCAGCTGAGGCTCATGGGTATTGTAGTATTTAGAGCCAGACAAAAGCTCATAAACAAAGTGTAAATAATTCCAGGTTTCTGTGTTCAGTCCCGTTCAGGAGAAACGTTTAAAATACAGACTGAGGAGAAACTGTTCAGCAGCTCAATGGTTTGTTTTAACTGGTTTTCATCCAGTCATCCAGGTTTTCAACTTCAGTTAATCTCCATGGAAACAAGTGGTGACGGTGAACTCGTCACAGTGTGACCGAAGTCTGAGGGTTCAGCCGGAAAGTCTGGTGGACGTTTGGATTCAGCCTGACACACAGCTCAACCTGCAGGGCAACAAGGCAACGTGTTGGGCAACCGGGACGGGCAACAGTTGCCTTCATCACGTCAACATTTCGCCACCAAGAATTGATTCTGCCCGTTGCTGATGGTGTTGCCTGGTTCTGGAAGCGTTGCCCAAATACGTGAGACAAAACTACTCAATGGTCCACTTACTGACTTTTCATAAGTTTCTCTGAGCTTTCAACTGCATCTCACAGGCCGTGACGTTGACTTGAGATTATTTGGTTACACACTCTGATCCCACAGTCAGTTGAGACGACCTTTCTCGCTCGGGTTGCCCAATCGGTTGCCTTGTGTTGGACAGCTGGACAATAAGCGATGTTGATCTGACTTCCTGTCTGAGACGACGTGTTCAACATCAAACTTTAAACCTGGAACATGTTCGACGAACAGAAGCAGGAAGACTTGTTGTTGTTGATGTGGTCACATGATGCAGTTTGTTTTATTGCTGACGGTCTGAACTCAGCTGTCACCTCCGCGTGAAGCTCCGCCCACACATCTCTGACCTCCTTCTTCTCTGGATTTTAAATGGAAACAACACTTTGACTTTATGTCGTGGAGGTTTCAGACAGTGAAGGGGAGATCAAACTCCAGGACAGGAAGTAGGATCCAGGTGACGGTTTGCCAAGACGACAGCAATCTGACTGTCAATCGTCTTCATCACAGATCAGTTGACGGGACGCTGACGCCCGTCACAGACTCCATGTCACAGCGAAACATTTAGAACCACGGGGAGACTCAACGGACCGCTACGACCTGCAAGGTGAGAGTCATGTGACCGACAGAGACAGAGGTCGTCGATAGGCTAGTTTTTGGTAGCCTTGCTAGCTTGTTTTCCTGTGTTGTAGAAGAAGGGAAACGCTGCCGAAAACACAGTAAATCTGTTAGTCAACCTGCTGCATTTCTTTATTCTTTCACCTCTGTTTAGTTTTGACAAATTGTGATTTGGGCACTATAAAATGTTAAACCGTAAAAATGGTGATCATGAGAGAAACAAACTAAAGACTTGCAGCAGGTAACCTCCCCCAAATATGACATTATGTTCATGCAAACACTTCAGCTGATCAGATTGTAACCAGACTCCTGCAGCCATGTCACTGTGGTTATTAGACAACAAACTTCATTTCCAATAATCAATTCGTCCTGAAATGAAACTCATAAAACATGATCAGCGTGGGTTATAGATCACTTTCTAACAGCTCGTACAACTAGTAGTGACAGCTGGCAGTAAACATGCTAGCAGATTAGCTTGTTAGCGATAGAGCTAGCTTGGCAGTCCCAGTTGGTCACATGACCTTCACCTTGCAGGTCGGAGCCCCCACGCCCCCCCACACACACTGTGGGTCTGCAACCCCCGTGTGGACAAGAGGTTAATGACCTCCGCCCTCATGATGACACGTCCAACATGGAGTCTGAAACAGGCGTCGCACTGCGAGCAACACATCACTGCAACGTGAACTGTACAGCAGGCCTTCATCAGCGGTCAACAGCCAATCATACTCCTGTTCCAGCGACAAGAGATTTTGTTACTATGACGACGGCTCTGCTTTACGGCCACCTGAACCTGCTGGTCGCCCTCGGGTCCCCGTTTGCCCTGCAAACCAACCGGTGCTCCCATGCTGGAGCGATGCTGCTTTGCTGCAGGTTTTCTGTCTGTTAGTTACTTTGAAGCAGTTTGATAGAACACCACTTTATTTAGGAATATAACTATATACATATAAAACGAACAGAAACTCAAATGATTACGGCCTTAAAACGCTAGGACTTCTGCGAGACCAGGACTACGTCGCACCAGCTGTTCATAAATCCTTCCTCAGGTCTCAGTAACTACGAGTTAGTTTCAAACTACCGATTGGGTTGCACCAGTCAAACGAAAGAGACGTCTGAGCTCGTAAAGACTTTAGTAACATCTGTGGCAGCGTCCAATCAGAAAGCATTTGACAAAGTAAACAAGGAAGTCAACTGCAGCGTCATATTTCAGCAAAAGATTCATCATAACGTTTAATAACGTTCATCACCTGCTGATCAGTAATCCTCGTGATCTGCTCACACCTGAATAAAGGCCGGTGGGTGGAGTCTGTCACGTATTAAGCAGTGGTTTGTGCGGTGTTCGTTTAATTATGCGGAAATATTGACGAACTCGGCTAAATTTGAACTTACAAACAGCTGGTGCAACCGGCTCCAGGACCACAAAACGAGGTACCTGGGGCTCTGGGGCAGTTTAACATCTCAGTTTTCGACAGCTTCGATCTGACAGACGACTGCAGTCGAGTCTGAACTTATTTTATAGAATGCGTCTCAGACAGTTGATCACTAACAGTTTAGATAATTGATTAAAGTCATCTTCACTCGTGTGAGTAGAGGTCTTCACAGGTCCACTTGTCTAAACTCTGTGATGGGCTCGATTTTATACGTATGCAAAGGTATTTTCATGATCTCACAGATTTCTACTGTCTGCAGGCAAAACCACCATCACTGTATTATAGAAATACTCCAAGATGGCGCCCAGTCATGTCAGTGAAAACTGCTCGCCGAGCCACGAGATGAAAACCTTTTCCAACACTGTATTTTACAGGTCTGTTATTTCCTAACGAGGTTTCCTGGACAGAAGCATGTTGTTTGGTGCTAACTTTCTTTTAGTGCTTCTGTTTTGTGCGGCCCACTGCACATGCTCAGTAGCGTTTCTCCTGCTCGGTCCATAGACTTTACATTGAGACGTCACAGACTTTAAAATCTCTGTTCTGGACTCTATGAAAGTTTTACAAATATAAAATCTTCATGGGTTTAAAAGTAATAATCCAAAGAGAAACGTCCTGTCAGCTGTTGTTTTGTTGCAGTACCACGAGTGGCCACTGGCTGAGTGGAGACGCCGTATCACATCTATTAATACATCTTTGGGCAAAACCAATGTTTAAAATGGAAGATGCTCCACTCAGCTCTGCTTCTTCACTTTAACGTACATTAAAGCTGAACTCCCACCTCGGCAGGTGTCTCCAGGTGTCTCACTGCATGTTTTAAAGTGGTATAAAGCCTTTAGTGGCTCCACAGGAAGCTGTTCCATTATTGGTCAAACAGTCTGCGGGTAAAAAGACAACGAGCCCCTCCATATTTCTCCCTGGATGTCGTACATCACGGAGCGCCGCAGACTGCAGGCAGCAGACTTTAGAGGACCGCGCATATGAACGTCTCGTAGGACAGCAGGTATTAAATCATTTAATAATGCAGACATTTCCAGGAAGACGCTCTGCCACCGGACGGCTGGTTCTGACGAGATCCCACCACCACAAGTGGACCAGTGAGGTAACTGCGAACATGCAAAAATCACCAAGTTTTGTCTTTTTGGTAGCAAACGCGCTACTAGTTCACCGGTCACCAAAACAGGAAGAGAAAACGTTTTTTAGCCAATAGAACGACACATGCAGTGGGACGCTTCCTGTGATTGTGACTTCCTGTTCACCCGACAGAGGTCCGCACCAGGTTTCGAGTCCGGCGCTCGCACCGAGCCAAACGAACCGCACCAAGGGGGTAAACGCTCCAGGGTTCGGTTCAGCCGGACTAAACGAGACCGGTGTGAACCCGCCATCAGAATCGTTTTGACCCGGGACAAACGTTGTACTGTTCCAGGGAGGCAGTAGATGTCTGTGAGGTCATGAAAACACCTGCAAGAATTTACATTTCAAATTTCCCCCAAAGGTTTGCGTCGCCACCATGTGACGCAGCGAGTGCGGAGGTCACAGGTGAGGTCACAGGTGAGGTCACAGGTGAGGCTTTCCGCAGGTCAGTTTCAGACTGCGTCCAAAGGTCTGACCCTGCAGAACTGACGTCTGACTTTAACCGGAAGCATTTTTTATGAGTTAAAGATTTATTTGGCAGGAAGAGTCGATTCAAACATGCTGGATGTTTTAACGCTGCGGTTCCCAACCCGCGGCTCCTGGACCAGCTATCGAACGAGTCAAACTGTATCCGGCCGCTCGCGGTTGAACCAGTCGGATCTTATGGATATTTAGTTGTATATCACTAATCAGACGTATTGATCGATCTGCTCGCAGCGTCCGTCAGTCTCTCTCAGATGAAACCTGATCAGCCGGCCAACGGAAGAGAAGCCGCAGCAGAATCTGTCTGACCTTTGACCCCGTCCTCTGACAACAGCTGACCGCGCAGATCTCATCCGCCAATCAGGCGTGGAGCATTATGGCAGCCGTTCCACCTGTCCAGAGACTCCGCCCCTCTGATGTCGTCACAACACGGAGTCCAGGTGAGGAGTCGTGTGATCCGCAGCTCGTCTCCAGAACAAAATCATTAATAAAAAAGAAAAAGTCGCTTCGCTGAAACGGTTAGGAACTGAAGTGTGAGCGGAGACGATGAGTTCAGAGTGAGACGAGATGCTGTAGTTTTATAAAAAAGGACATCACTACGAAAAAATGCATCAGCCGGTTTAAAATCTGCAGCGCTTCAATATAAAGTGCTTCATTACATTGTTACGTTTTTACAGTTTCTTATTAAAATATTGTTTTCCCTGGAGTGAAACCATAGTAAACATGTTACACGTTGGTAAAAATAAACATTTGGAATGTCTCTTTTTTTTAAGAAGTCCCATTGGCTGATTTTGGTCAAGCTGAACTCGTCCCCGGAGCCTGAAACAGGAAACGAGTCCACATGGTTAACAGTTTCATGGTTCTTCGTGATGATCTAACAGACAGGATGGAGGATGACAGGTGGAGGCAGTGAGGGGGTTATGAGGGAAACGGAGGTGAGAGTGAAGCATCGTGGGTAGTCCAGGTGGTGAAACCAGTCAGGGGGGCCGGAGCAGGATTTTAGAAACAGAAGGTTTTTCATATTTAATGTTATACCTTTATTTAGGGGTTAAGAGACGGCGGGCCCCTGGACACAGACATGGAACAGGCCCCCACCCCTCCTACGCTGGAGCGAGACCCCCAGACTGAAAGGGACACAAAACCAAAGAGACTCTTTGTGGTGGTTTTGAGTCTTGGAGAGTCTAGAACAGGCACCCAGGAGAAGTCGGCCGTTAAACTGTATTTAATGTGAAGTGAAGCCCCTTTTCCTCGAGTTCAACACAGTCTCGCGGCTGAATTCACCTGAAAGTCACGACGGTAATCTGACAGCAGCTGAGACGCGCACAGATTAAATGTCTTGCTCTGGTCGGTGTAGTAAATGTCACACCTGTCTGCTCGGAGAATAAAATCAGCTGAATGAACTGAAAGTGCGTGAAAGCGTTTGAAGTTGAGGAGACTCGGATGAGCTCAGTGCGCGACCGGACGCCAACGCGACAAACACACGAAGCTTCGGTCCGAGGCCGCTAACTTTCCTTCCGCGTTTATCAAACACGGGAACGGCCTCGGACACGTCGAGGAGTAAAATGTGTTTTATTACGAGAAACTTTGATCCCTTCTTACTGTTTGATCTTTGTGTCATGTATGTGTACGTGCGCCTACGTATGGATATTAATGTATGTGTACTATCATTATTACACTGTGTTCCTGAGGGGGCTAGCTTTAATATATAATATAATAATATATTATTATACTTACATCAGTGACGATTAATTAACGGGGAAGCAGAATAAATGAACGTTACCGCGACACAAATCATGTTTTCTAATGTTGGATTTGTTTCCCCGTGAACCACTGGATCATTTCATTACTTTGGACAAAGAAGAAGAAACAAACTTTGTTTCATGTTTGTTTTCAGGGGTAACGAGCCGAAAAGGTTCCCACACCTCCACACTACAGGATCCAGGTCTGGAGGGGAAAGAAGAAGTCCTTTATTTACTTATTCTTAAACACACGTAGTCTGACTTCAGACTGCGAACCCCCTCCGGCCCGAAATGATTTAAAAGACCGTTTAGGGGCAGCAGGAAGCTAGGACCCAGCAGACGCCAACAAATTCATTCGTACCGATTTTTTCACATAGCGCAATGAACCAGAATCAGAAACGAACACACGTCATCAGTTTGTCCTGGAGGTCCTTAAAGCACCGCGGCGAGAAAATAAGGCCGAACAGAAAAAACACACAAACAAAAACAAACGTTAAAAAAAATTCATTTAAAAAAAACAGAAAATATAAACATACAAAAGATTTTTAAAAAATGTACACAAAAGCAGAAAGTCAGTGAAGAGTTCGGACCCAGATGTTGAGGAAGAAGCAGCTGTGATGAAGATGATGATGAAGATGATGATGATGGGAGTGAGTCAGGTTAGCATGCATCAGTGTTCATCCAATCAGCATGCTCAGGACGGTGCGCCCGTTAGCACGTGTCTGTTAGCACATGTCTGTTAGCATGCGTCAGTTAGCACGTGTCCGTTAGCATGCGTCAGTTAGCACGTGTCCGTTAGCATGCGTCAGTTAGCACGTGTCTGTTAGCATGCGGCGGTGACGGCGGCTGATTTGGTGCCGGAGGGGGCGGGGCTTGGCGTGTGCAGCAGGCTGACGAACAGGAAGAGGGTGGAGGTGGGCAGGTAGACGCAGAGGAAGAGGACGACGTCCTCGCTGAGACAGAGGACGAGGCCGCTCTGCTCCGTCAGCACCCAGTCCACCAGTACCCCCACCAGCAGGTAATACACCTGGAACTCCTGAAGCTCCTCCCACTCCCCCGCCCCCTCCAGCCCCGGCCCCACCTCCTCCGACGAGCTCTTCCGCCTGGCCACGGCCCCTCCACCACCGCTGTCACTCACCATGGGCTTCATCTCCGCCCCCTCCGTCACCGCCTCCTTCACCCGGCTCCGCCCGCGCTCCACCGCCCGCTCCAACCGCCGGCTGCTCTCCACGAACTCCTGCAGGGGCGGAGCCACAGGGGGAGGGGCGGGGTCAGGATGAGGGGAAATAAACAGGGGAGGAGTCCACATTAAACAAAGAGAAAGGCGGGAGACGGAGAGGTGGAGTATAAAGGTGGAGTTCAGAGGCTCGACGGGTCGGACGCTGCAGCTGTTTACATTTAAAATGTCGACTGAAGCCGCGTGTGTTGCTGCGGTCGCCATGACGTCACACATCACGTTACTGTTCACATCAGGATCTGACGAGATGACGATGATTATTATTATAATAATAAACGATCATTTTAACCACCAACAAAGGAAAGGTGTAGTCCAGTCACGTGACCTGCGGAGGTGTGAGGTCACTCGAGGTCTCTGAGGTCGAGCTCCTCCTTTTGGTTGATTTTGAAATGAAAACGTGAAATTCATGTTTTTCTTTTCTTGTGCCTGTTAAGCACTTTGTAAACTTTGGTTTTGAGAAGTGCACTATAAACAAGCTTTATTATTGTTATTATTATTTTATTATTATTCACATAATAATAAAATAATAATGAAACACTGAGATCATCCCGAACTCTCTGGTCTGGTTGTGGTTTTATCACGTCTGATCCCTCGTTCCTGTCACACAGGAAATGACCTGCTGACATTATCACAGTGGCGTTAGCTTTGACTCGATTACTGGACGATGAAGACGAGCTACGAAGAATCAGATGGATTAAATGTGCATTTAAACAGAGATGGAAGCTGCTGGAGACATTTTCCCTCCGATTCTCACAACACAGCCGCTGGTGGACTTGGGTCAGACCTGGTCCGGGTCCCTACAGGTTTCTGAAGCTTCATTCAGTTTCATATAAAACGATGACGCGAGTTGCGTTCAGTGTGCTGCTGACTCACCATCAGAGCTTTGTCCATGAAGAACTCCTTCCCGGGAGTGCCGTCGTTGTACTTGGTGTCGATGGCGAAGCAGAGGAAGAGGACGTCCACCACGATCTCAAAGATGGACAGGAAGCAGTGAGCCACCAGGAAGGAGAAGAGACACACGATGATCAGAGGCAGCAGCCACTCGGCGTAATCCCGCTGGTAGTTCAGGAGGAGGACGCCGGCGAACGCCGTCGACGTCACGATCAGGATCTGAGGAAACACGGATTTAAAACAGGTCAGAGGTCTGAACGCGTCCGTGAGGGAGACAGACTCCGTCCTCAGCTTTCATGATTCAGTCTTACATTTTGAGTTTGAGAAAATCTTCATACAAATGTCAAAGAAACAGAAAATGATGAGCAACAAAGAACGACAGTGAATTCAGTGCAGAGATGGCGATCACTCAGATGTCCAAAGACTGTTCGAGCCAAGATATTAAATATAAGAAAAGTATTTATCTATTTGTCAAGAGCAAACAAAGTCAGCGTAAGAAACCTTTCACAATAAAAGCCTGAAAGGGCTCTACCTATAGAAAGCTTTTAATGTAAAACCAGAGCAGCAGGAAGTGACGGAGGCATTCTGAATGTAATTACATCACGACGCCACCATCAGGCCGCACTGTAAGAACAGATCAATCACCAGGATGCTGTTGTGATGAACTCTGCAGCCTGTAGGGGGCGCTAACGGGACTTTACTCTGTCAGTCTGGTTCTTTACTTGGTCACTGGGATCAGAACCAGTTCAGACCTGGTAGGAAACTCAGATCCAGATCAGCTGCTGCCTCACCTTCCCCAGGAAGAGCACGAAGTCTCCGACGGCGTTGATTGTGGCGACGCGCAGAGCGTTTTCCACCAGGATCACGAAGGCGTCACGTGCAGACGTGCAGAAACTGGTGCTGTTGATGGCTGTGGCCGCATATGCATTCTGGGAAATAAAAACACAGGTGAGACCGACGATGAAAACAGAAGAAGAAGAAGAAGAAGAGAAGCGGTTTGTTGGTTACCTGATTGAGATAGTTGAGGCACTTCTCCAAACACCACAGGCAGCAGATGCAAGTCTTCAGCAGACAGCGAGCACACGCGTTCTCCTGAGACACACAGTGACATCATCAGACCAAACGTCTTCCATCACGCCGGTCACCGCAGGACGGTGACCCGGCCGGACTTCGGCGTTAATAAAGTTAGTTTCGTACCTTTCCTTTGAGCTGGTTGTGGATGTACATGAGGACGAGTCGGGGGATCTTGACCAGCGTGATGATGAAGGATCCCTTAGCGACGGTGCCCAGGTGATACCTGACCAGCCTCAGGACTGAAGACAGGATCGGGGTCACCGGGAGCCGGTTCTTGTCCCTGAAACACAAAGTCCTCATTGATCTGGTTCATGCAGAGCGATTGAGTCCCAACGTGGCCGTCAGGTTTACCTGTGAAGCCATCGGCGGCCCGAGCAGAGACTCAGCAGGTTGAAATAATGATGGATGAATTATCTGCTAACTCAGTTTATAAGCTGGAACATTTAACTTGTAACCTGAGAACTCAGAAACAGGAAGCAGACATCTCCACGAGGCAGAGGGCGGGACATTAGCATTGTAGCTATTTCTGAATTTTCACCGTAAATATGAAGCTACAGCTAGCAGCCGCTTAGCTTAGCTTAGCATTTGGAAACAGCTAGCCTGGCTCTGTCCAAAGGGAACAACATCCACCAGGTGTGTGCAGGTGCGGACTCACCTGGTGAAGTAGTAAGTGACCACGGCTCCGGCCACAGTCATCTGCTGGCAGGCCAGGATGAACTCAGTGATCCAGACCAGACCCACAGCGTGGTACCAGGTCAGGTACTGCAGAGGCCCCGTCAGTCTGAACTCTGTCAGACCCGTCTCCTCGTTCTGGACCGGGTTCCCTGCAGAACCACACAGACCCCCCCCCCCCATGTCATATTTTCAACAACTTTGCTTTTCCTACTTGTATTTGGTGGCTAATCGTGCTGTTGTGAACTACAGTTCCCATAATGCTTTGGGGGTTGTAAACAGGAAGTGGAATGTCGTTTCCAGTAAAAGTTTTCTGAATCAGCTGTTCGTGATGTGAAACTGATAAAGTTTTATTTACCATTATTTATTATTATTTTATTTAGTACAAACTGCGCTGAACTGATGTTTAATTCTGCCGTGTTTTAGTTTTAGTCGATCGAAAGACAATTAATCAGCAACTATTTTGATAATCCATGAACATTTGACGGTTCCAGCTGAGAAGTAAACTACACGTCACCTGGTGCTTCTGAATATTGACATTTTTCACTTTTCTGATGTTTTATGGACCAAATGGTTAATTGAAAAAATGATCGCAGATGAATCGATGATGGAAACAGTCGTTAGTTGCAGCTGCAGCTTGCAGGACCTTTTTCAGCCCTGAGTCTTGTCTGCAGGTGTTCTCTACAGGTCAGCCTGATTTTGAGAAGTCAGTCTACTGCTGCAGAGTTTATCATTTATTTCAGTTTTTATTCAGTGAACTCATTGAAGGGCAGTTGGTTTAAGCTACCCCGTGTTAGCCTGTTAGCCTGTGCTAGCGCCATTTCTTTATCATTTAAATTTTAACAATTGTGACTCCAGGTCAGATTCAGATGATTGATTCCTAAATTACTGAAACTAAAAGATGAACGAGCTTTCTCCTCGTTGGTCGAGGTGGACGTCCTGAATCAGCTGACTGAGGGACGTTCAACCTGCTGCAGAAATGTTGCTCTCAGCATCGTCAAACTCGCAGGCGAAGGCTGAACTGTTTGCTTTGACTTCCTATGATTTCGAGGCTTTTTAAGAAATCTGTCTGTGCTGTTTATAACCAAACATCATCTCACAGGATAAATCAGAAATACATGTTACAGAAATGTTCAAACTGACCTGTGGTTCCCAGGAAGAGCAGGACCAGGATCCAGTAGATCCAGAAGAGCAGGAGGGCGAGGAAGGTGACGAAGGGCTGCAGGGTGAGCAGGGGGAGGTGGATGAAGACTTTCCCCGCCACGTGGAACAGAGCGATGGTCAGAGCGACTCGTTTCCTCATGAACAGCATCAGCAGCAGCAGGATGATCTGAGACAGCAGAGAAGGTCCAAATTCAGACGTTTCAAAGTGAGCGGAGAGTCGGCGTGAAGGAAGGTCCTTAAAGTCTCGTCTGCCGAGTTCTTTCCAGGACTGTAAACTGGATGTGTGTGTCGACGTGTAATTCGTCTGATTTCATTTGAACGCACCACGTTCAGTGTAAAGCCCAAAGTCACCATTTTGGTTAAAGACCAAACTAGAGTTTTACCACGTTTAAACAAAAGTGACTGAACTCGTCTAGCTTCACCCTGAACAGGAACAAACACTGAGTGCATATAACATTTACTATGTTACGTCCCATACTATATGATACTGCAGTATGTTAATATGTTATATTGTTCTACATTATATTTCTACATTCATGCATTCCCCTCTGAGGATCAAACCGTCTCCGCTGATCGTCACAGTTTCCAGCTGTGCTGCTCTACCTGCACAGCACCTGGGTGGTTCCTCCCTGACGCCTCACCGGTACGGTATATCTGGGTTTAGCTCCTCAGACCTGTGCAATGCGACTCGACTCAGTGAGTCTGCGTTTCTGACAGTATTTAACATCATACATCGGTGTCGTCCCTCATTCGTCCAGCAGTGCTCCATCGTAGAAAAGGTTTCAGTCGCAGTCGTCTGGACGCTGTTTTCAGGATCAAGACGTTTCGGCTCCCATCCGGAAGTCATTCTCAACTGTGAAAATGGTCTGAAAACTCAGAAATTTAAGCTACTCTGTGTTGCATAAGCCCCGCCCTCAGGGAGGAGTCTACCTGAGTATCTGTTGATTAGCTAGTTTCACCTGAAACTGACCTAATAGTTTCCATGATGGCCCAGTAATCAGGCCTGTTGTTTTCTGGCTACATCTACACTGATAATAGTATTAACACCGTGGTCAAGCCAATCACATGCTAATCAGGTACTTAACAGTGATGAGGGAGGTGCAGCCAGAAAACAACAGGCCTGATTACTGATTACTGGGCCATCATGGAAACTATTAGGTCAGTTTCAGGTGAAACTAGCTAATCAACAGATACTCAGGTAGACTCCTCCTGAGGGCGGGCTTAGCAACACAGAGTAGCTTAAATGTCTGAGTTCCGTCCCATTTTTCACAATTGAGAATGACTTCGGATGGGAGCCAAACGTCTTGATTCTGAAAACAGCGTCCAGACGACCACGACTGAAACCTTTTCTACGATAACATCATACATAATTTCTAAACACCCTGCTATACCGTAATCCCTCGATACCGCCCAAGCCTACTGCACAAAACCTCACTGCGATCTTTCAGCGAATAAGGACGAAGGCAGTTTGGACAGAAACATCCTGTCTCAGCAGCTTCCCCCACACACATCTGTGACAGCAGATATTCGTACGGTGAAGACGGTGGCAGCGACGGCGTAGACGAGCAGCGCCTGTCCGCTGTCTCTGCTGACCTCCGCCTCCTCCTTCTCCTCCTCCTTCACCTCCTTCATCACTTTAGTGGTGGTGTCGTTTCCGTACAGCCGGTGGTCGATGTAGAGCCACCAGAGGACGCTGGTCCCCGCTGCAGCGGACACAAGATCAGAGGTTTGCTTTACTACTGAACGAGATTCATTTCCTTCCGGACTGAAACCAGATAAGTGTCAGCAGAGTAAACAGGAAGTGAGCTCACCGAGGGATCCGAGGACGACCAGCGAGGTGAGGATCCAGACGAGGACGGCTGAGATGTAGCGAATGATCACCATGAGGATCATAGAGAGGACTGGCAGACAGACAGGCAGAGGTCAGAGAACACAGATATTATACTCACAGAACAACAAAATGTAACTTATCATATAAAACTAATCTACGAGCGACACATGAACACGACAGAGGAGCTCGTTCATCCATCGGTTCACTTCACTGCTCATCATGTTCGTGTCACAACGCAGTTAATAAGTGTTTCGGTTTCCTGTAAGAACCAGCTCAGGGCTAAATGCACACAAACACGAAGAAAACTGAGAACTTAAAGGTTATTAAAGATTAGAAATGACCGTGACGGTACGCTGACGCTACAGATCCAGTTCTTTATCTCATAAACAACAAACGTTGTTTTAGATTTGGTGGAAATCAAAAACTGCAGTTTGTAATCTTTCAAACCGAGAACGCGTTAAAAACTTGTTAAAAACCTCTGATAGAGAAGATCAGGACATAAATACGGATCCAGTCGTCGTTTACGGGACAAACTGGAGAACAAATCCTACAAAGATCCTGAAAATGAGACTTCAGAACAACAAGGACTGAAAGACGACTCCAACAGCTGAAGGATGCAGACGTTGTGTGAACTGTCCCTTTAAATGCTGAACCGATGGATGATCTAAGGTCAGTCGTGATGTATCTGGTTCTCACCCAGAGCGAGAACACACAGTCCGATGATGATCTCTTTGCTGGCGGCGACGCCGGCGATCAGTCGGTGCAGAACGCTGTTGTCACTCACAAACGTCACCACGGCCTCCGCAAACTTCGCATAGCAGGAAACATCCAGCGGAGTGCAGCGGTTAAACACCGGCAGCGGCTTACTGAGGACACACGGGGGTCAGGGGTCAGACAGGTCAGAGGTCAGGGGTCAGACAGGTCAGGGGTCAGACAGGTCAGGGGTCAGACAGGTCAGGGGTCAGACAGGTCAGACAGGTCAGAGGTCAGGGGTCAGGGGCCAGACAGGTCAGGGGTCAGACAGGTCAGGGGTCAGACAGGTCAGGCGTCAGACAGGTCAGGGGTCAGGGGTCAGACAGGTCAGGGGTCAGACAGGTCAGGGGTCAGGGGCCAGACAGGTCAGGGGTCAGGGGTCAGGGGTCAGACAGGTCAGGGGTCAGACAGGTCAGGGGTCAGACAGGTCAGAGGTCAGGGGTCAGACAGGTCAGGGGTCAGACAGGTCAGAGGTCAGGGGTCAGACAGGTCAGGGGTCAGACAGGTCAGGGGTCAGGGGCCAGACAGGTCAGGGGTCAGGGGTCAGGGGTCAGACAGGTCAGGGGTCAGACAGGTCAGAGGTCAGGGGTCAGACAGGTCAGGGGTCAGACAGGTCAGGGGTCAGGGGCCAGACAGGTCAGGGGTCAGACAGGTCGGGGGTCAGACAGGTCAGGGGTCAGACAGGTCAGAGGTCAGACAGGTCAGGGGTCAGACAGGTCAGGGGTCAGGGGCCAGACAGGTCAGGGGTCAGACAGGTCGGGGGTCAGACAGGTCAGGGGTCAGACAGGTCAGAGGTCAGAGACAAAGAGTAAGTCGTACAGAGGTGTAGGAGGGGAAGCTGGACGTACCTGGGGGGAACAGGAAGTTTGGGACATTTGGAGAACCTCTCAGGTAGGCCGGGATATTTATGACCTGCTAACTCGTAGGAACACAGCTCCGAACCTGAAACAGACAAACATGCGATGAGATCGTCTTCATCGTCTTCATCGGCCCCGAGGACACGCCGGCTGAAGAGCTCTCAGCATCAGTGTGTGTGTGTGGCCGACAAGTCAGCTGATCAGTAAATATCAAAGAAATGTTTGAGCTCAGTTAGAAACAGGTTTGACAACAAACACCGAAGCCACTCAGTTTGGTTTAATGACACCGAACACAGACTTTGGCTGACGCGAGGCGTCCGTCTGGTTTTCTACGAGGGCAAACAGACACCTGATCTTTGGGTGACACGACTCTCAGACCACCGTTATACCTGTTGTTAGGCTGAGAGAGGGTCTATAAAGGTAACGGCTGGCCTGGCCGGAGTCTCAGCTGGTCGCCAGACTCCGAGAAGTTCCAGCTTGATCCCCGCAGAGAAGAAACTAACCAGATACAGCATGTTAATCAGGGAGCTTTACAGGAGCCGGAAGGTGGATTCTGTTCCCTTTGGACAGAGCCAGGCTAGCTGTTTCCCTCTCTCTGCAGTCTTTATGCTAAGCTAAGCTAGCTGTTTCCCTCTCTCTGCAGTCTTTCCCCCTGTTTCCAGTCTTTATGCTAAGCTAAGCAGCTTCTGCTGTAGCTTCATATGTAGCGCACTGACACGAGAGTCGATCTGAACGTCTGAGGATTTGACTACATGTTGGACTGTTCCTGGGTAAAGTGCACCTGCTCACCTGTTCGTTTACCTGTTGCTGTGAACGAACAGGTGAGCAGGTACACTCAGCCTGACTGCTGTAACCACACGAGGGTGGACGAAATAAGAGAAACAGCTCTCCCAGAGACCTCTCAGACTGATGAACTGGTCCCTGTGTGTTTCTGTGACAGTGGCTCCTTTCATGAACAACATGGCTGCCAGAGGAGCCGTGATGTCACCTGATGAAATGTCTGCTGTCACGTTTTCAACACTGAACACACTGAGTCGCAGCAGCCATGATGGAGGACAAACGGAGCCGAGTGGCACCAACGATACAGGCCTTAATGCTGCCTTTGTTACTGTACTGTGTGTGTGTGCGGACACTACTGTACACTGCCGGTGTGTCACATGCCTGCAGACATTAAATCATCACCATGACGTGACGGCGAGCGTCCGGGCGACTGATCTACAAGGAAGAAGTCACGGTGTTCCACAGGGACGTGAACCCGGACCCGCGCTGTTCTGCTCACAGGTCCGGACCGTCCATCGGGAGAACCAGGAGAGTCAGACCAGAGTTAAAGTGAAAACAGGACGCGGCAGCTGCAGATTCCTGAGTTGATTCTGCGTTTTAATAAACTAATAAATGGCATCAACACTTAATGACGCTCTGTAGGTCCGGTTCCTCAGAGCCCGAGCTTCATGATGATCAACGCAGGTCCAGTCAGAGCTCTGAGCAGGTCTGCCTTCATATGAACGACCTCTAACAGAGCATGTGGGAGGAGCTGCCTTGCTGTTTCGAGTTAATAAAACTAATCCATGATCTTCGGGCTCTCTAGGAAACGTCGATACGTCATAAACTTCTCGATAATGAGCGACGGGGTTAATATCTACGAGCAGTACCTGATCTGAAACACGAGGAAAACCTACACGAACCGGAGGGGCAGAAGTTCAGTTTCAAAAAGGAAAGACATGTAAAGACATTCTGACATCAGGACACCTGTTCAGGTGTGTTATGAGTCATGTGACAGAGCGATGACCTCACCGTTGAGCATGGCGAACCTCTTCAGGTCCTGGTAGGTCTTCAGCTCCTCGGTGGGACACAGAGACACACACAGCGCCATGGACTTTATTTTCCTCTGAACAATGTCGATGTTACAGGGATCCAGGAAGAAGACAAACCTGCAGGAGACAGAAAGCACAGGAAGTCACTAAAGGGCACAGGTCATAAAGGGAAACAGCTGAATTCTTCTTCTGTAGTTAGTCGACAGTTGACCGTGGAGTCCAACAGCTGTCCTGCAAACTAAGAGCGTTCAGTCGTCACAGGTTAAAGTTATTTTGCAGACGACTTTTCTCAGATTGACTCGTTTGAAAAAACTGAACCAGAATCAGCTTTAATGTCCAACGATGTGAACACAAACAAGGAACCTGACTCTGGTTTCTCTGAATGTTACACAATTTACAGGAAACAAACAACGACAGGGACAACAAAGCTGAACAAAGACGGGGAAAAATATACTGTTATGTACGTGTGTGTATATATATATATATATATATATATATATAAATAGCAAAAATAAATTTACAACAACATACAATGTCAAGTGTTTCTGCATCTTTTATTTTCATCGGAGTCTCTTCATGTAGAAACCAGACACGTTTAATTATACTTGGATTTCTGAAAATTGTTGGTTGTATTTGACTGTTTTTATGTCCTTTTATTCTATTTTAATTGAATTTATTTTTTATTGTGTTTTTATATGTCGTTCGAATGTATTTCTTTGACTTGTGGAGAGCTGCAACGATCGATCGAAACAAAATGAACCGACAACTATTCTGATAATCAATGAACCGTTTGAGTCATTTTTTAAGCAATAACACATTTGCTGCTTGTTTGAATCACGTGTGACAGTAAATCAGAAATGGTTTGGACTGTTGGTCACTTTAGGCTCTGGGAAGTTGTGCATTTTCCACTACTTTATAACATTTCATACACTAATCGATTCATCGCGAAAATAATCAGCAGATTAATCGATAATAGAAAAAATCCTTGTGTAAAGCACTTTGAAAAGGTGATGTAAAAATAGACTTGGTTAAAGTTTTGTGTAAAAGTCAGTATAATGTTTATTTCATGTCTGACTCACCACACTAAACAATAACACTCTTTTAATTTACTAATTAAATTTGTCTCAATGAAACGCAACACTTCCTGCTGATGTTTCACATTAAAAGCCTACCAGTAATTATGATTATTAAATGAAAGGGGGGATTATTCTTTAACACGTAAAACTGTTTTCATTCGCTGACTTGTTTCATCTGAGGGCATAATCCCTCCTTGTCCTAGAGGCTTTTATTGTGAAAAGTCTGCAGGAACTGTTGAGTTTGATTGACAGTAGACAGAGATATTAAAATAAATAAATAAATAAATAAAAACAGAAAGTATAAGCAACAGTGAAAACAGTATTAATGTAAAAGCATAATCCCTCCCTTTTAATGTGAAACGCCTGCAGGAAGTGTTCGGTTTCGCCGACAGTAACTTAACAGCGATCAAAAAATCTGTAGAAAGCGTTTGGAGTTAATAAATAAATAAAATCAGTATTATTGTTAATCAGAGAAAGTGTTTTTCACAGAGCGGTGAGTGCGACACCACTGCTGTTGTACGGATGAATTAGTGGAAATAAAATTATACCGAATTCATCAAGACAACATGGAGGACGAACTGTGCTGGTTGGTTTGTGGTCGTTTCATTAAACACAACTTTATTTAGGAAAATGCACCACGTGAGCACAACATAAACAATATAATAATAAGAATACAAAGAAATAATAAGTGTCTGAACTAGATTTTAAAGGAATGATCATTTAAAAAATAAATTAGACTCAAATTCAGCAAAAGAAATAAAAACTGCAGCCTTAGAAAAGTCCCATAAAACTGTCTGAAGATTACAAATGAAGGCTTTTGAAACGGGCCAATCAAATCACAGATTTAACTCAAACAAAGCATTTTATTTTATGGTAAATAAGCCGAGTAAAAACACTTTGCAGCTACAGCTGTAATTCTGAAACACAAGGGCTCGAATGTCCTAATTAGGTCTAACAAGATTATTAACACACTTCTTTTTATGAAAGTCTATAAATCAGAAAACAATATTTATTAAAACTGAGTTGTTTTCTGGACACAGTAAAATTAAAACAACTTCTAGACAATAAGAAAGAATCATTCAAATTAGAAATATGGATGAAATATTACAGTTAAAGGTATGGATGTATTTCCCATCAAAGTTTATTCAACACTTTGGACCAAAGTTGCTCCAATAACAAGACAGAAGTTAACTCAGCTCTTCGATCTGATCTGATCTCTAAAACCTGTTCTACTGAAACCAGGTAACCCTGAAGAGACCTTTGTGAGTTCGCTGTGTGTCATTCTTAAGATCTTTTGGACGGTGTCGTCCCTCATTCGTCCAGCAGCGCTCCATCGTAGAAAAGCTTTCAGTCGCGGTCGTCTGGACGCTGTTTTCAGAATCAAGACGTTTCGGCTCCCATCCGGAAGCCATTCTCAATTGTGAAAATGGTCTGAGAACTCAGAAATTTAAGCTACTCTGTGTTACATAAGCCCCGCCCTCAGGGAGGAGTCTACCTGAGTATCTGTTGATTAGCTAGTTTCACCTGAAACTGACCTAATAGTTTCCATGACGGCCCAGTAATCAGTAATCAGGCCTGTTGTTTTCTGGCTGCACCTCCCTCATCACTGTTAAGCACCTGATTAGCATGTGATCGGCTTGACCACGGTGTTAATACACTGTGGTAAACTTTGGGCAGGTTGAATCTCAGACCACCATTTCTGTTCAAAGAGGGGTTTTCTTTCTTAAGATCTTTTGTTTATGTGAAGTGCATTAGATGTGTTACTGCGGTCCCTCTGTAAGACACGGCATTATGTAATGACACCGCAGCAGCTGCCCACTCCGGCCCGTCGGTGATCCAGAGGAGAGTTCAAAGTGTTCGTAGTAAAAATAGAAGCAAAGGCTGAGCAGAATGTCAGAATGTGGACGTGGGAGAGAAACTAAACAACAAACTAAACAATGAGTCTGCAGAGAAAACCTCCTCCCTCTTCTTCTCCTACAGCAACAAGAATCTGCGATCCCAGCGATGCACTCCGTCACCAAACGCACACACGGTATGTTAATGAGGTCACCTGACATCACCTGGCTGTCACGTTCAACCGGACTTGATCTGTGCTTCTTCTTTCATTAAGCAATACTGCGCCGCCATTATCGGCACGACGGCGCTGCGTTCAGGATCGAGGCGCCAACCGTTACAGAATAAAAGATGCTCTAAATGTTCCCATGCCGTTTTCCTGGAAACGCATGGGGTCTGACTAACAACAACAACGTCAGACTTCTATGTAATGAAACCTAGTTTATTACTCCAGCAAGTAGGCCGACCCTTAGCAACGACCCTAGCAACAGAGCCGACTCTTCTAGTCCCTGTTATTACTCCAGCAAGTAGGCTGGCACGATCCTTTCCTGGACTAAACTGCGTCTGAAAACTGAAAAAAATAATTTTAAAATGAAAATAATGAGTCAGCATTGACACGAACTCAGGTGTCCTGTGTTCATCCACCACGACCTCCTCCCTCTGTGGACTCTGTCGCTCTTTATGCTACGTCAGGTAATTCAGACATTATCACAACACAGCAACAATACTTAATAAGTTAATAAGTCCCCTCCGCCATCGATAAGAATATCTGAAGCAGCTCCCGGTATGTCTGCCACTGCTAGCGCGCAGAGTCACGAGCTCCTGTGCACTCGAACGCGTTGGTGCAGTTCAAAGTGCTGACAGAACAAATAAACAGTAAAACGATGTGAAAAGAATTAACAGCAGGAATAAAAATTATGAAAATGTATCGTAGAAAAGGTTTCAGTCGTAGTCGTCTGGACACTGTTTTCAGAATCAAGACGTTTCGGCTCCCATCCGGAAGTCTTTCTCAACTGTGAAAATGGTCTGAGAACTCAGAAATTTAAGCTACTCTGTGTTGCTTAAGCCCCGCCCTCAGGGAGGAGTCTACCTGAGTATCTGTTGATTAGCTAGTTTCACCTGAAACTGACCTAATAGTTTCCATGATGGCCCAGTAATCAGTAATCAGGCCTATTGTTTACTGGCTGCATCTACACTGATAATACACTCTGATAGACTTTGGAAAAGTTTACCACAGTGTATTAACACCGTGGTCAAGCCGATCACATGCTAATCAGGTACTGAACAGTGATGAGGGAGGTGCAGCCAGAAAACAACAGGCCTGATTACTGATTACTGGGCCATCATGGAAACTATTAGGTCAGTTTCAGGTGAAACTAGCTAATCAACAGATACTCAGGTAGACTCCTCCCTGAGGGCGGGGCTTATGTAACACAGAGTAGCTTAAATTTCCGAGTTCTCAGACCATTTTCACAACTGAGAATGACTTCCGGATGGGAGCCGAAACGTCTTGATTCTGAAAACAGCGTCCAGACGACTACGACTGAAACCTTTTCTACGATGGAGCACTGCTGGATGAATGAGGGACGACACCGTCTTATTATGAAAATGTATATTAAACTTTTTTTAGCTTCTGGAAATTTTGCTGACCGCCTTCAAAAGTTAAAGAGACGTAGAACGACGACTGCAGATTTCAAAGTTTTACTGTCCAAACTAATCAGCTAATCAAACAATTACCAGCTGGATCGAATTGCAATTAATAACTAACAAACAGCGTTTTTTCCTATTAATTCATTTGTTGCAATCTCTCTCTCTGAGCTGCATTGTACATTTGAAAGGTGCGATACAAATAAAGTTTATTATTGTTATTATCATTATTTTATTGTGAAGTGTATTTTCTCTCTTTCAAAAGAATAAATGTAAACTACAGTGGCTGTGTGTTGTGGGTTGACCTACACTCAATACTGCACCTGAACGCATCATGTGTCCAAACTACACAGTGTGCTAATGCTACATGCTAATGATGTGTCCTGCAGTCCAGATGCGAGTGTCTCAGTGTGATGATGTCACACAGCAGAGTCACTGTACAGTAACAGACAGATACCGTCACACAGCTGCTACCGCCTCACTGTCCCACTGTAACCAGTCCGCCCCGTCCCACTGTAACCAGTCCAGTATTAAATCCTTTGTGTTTTAGCTGCTGACACATCAGTTAATCAATAGAGTACAGACTAACCAATAATCAGTAAAGGTATCTGTTAGCAGCAGAGCTAACAGTTAGCAGCAGAGCTAACAGATCTCTGCTGTGAGTTAAAGTAGGTCTGAACGTTCATCTCCAAATTTCATCAGCTGCTTGTGTTCCTGCAGGTGGAGCTGCAGGTAAAAATAGGCTGACGGAGGCAGAGGTGTGTGTGTGCGTGTGCGTGAGTGTGTGTGTGTGTGTGTGCGTGCGTGCGTGCGTGTGTGTGCGTGTGTGCGTGTGTGTGCGTGTCAGCAGGTCTGCTGATGAGCCACAGCTCTGTCAGCACTATCAACACTGCACACTCCCACAGGACATCGAACGCACCGTGACTTCAAGTGCCAGGGTGGGCCAGGTAAACAGTAATACAGTAATACTACAGTAATACAGTAATACTACAGTAATACTCCAGTAATCCAGTAATAAAGTAATACTACAGTAATCAAGTAATACTACAGCAATACTACAGTAATACTACAGTAATACTACAGCAATACTCCAGTAATACAGTAATACTACAGTAATACTACAGCAATACTACAGTAATACTACAGCAATACAGTAATACTCCAGTAATACTACAGCAATACTACAGCAATACTACAGTAATACAGTAATACTACAGTAATACTACAGCAATACTACAGTAATACAGTAATACTACAGCAATACTCCAGTAATCCAGTAATAAAGTAATACTACAGTAATCAAGTAATACTACAGCAATACTACAGTAATACAGTAATACTACAGTAATACTACAGCAATACTCCAGTAATACAGTAATACTACAGTAATACTACAGCAATACTACAGTAATACAACAGTAATACAGTAATACTACAGCAATACTACAGTAATACAGTAATACTACAGTAATACAGTAATACTACAGTAATACTACAGCAATACTACAGTAATACAGTAATACTACAGCAATACTACAGTAATACAGCAATACTACAGTAATACAGTAGTAATACAGTAATACAGCAATAATACAGTAATACTACAGTAATCCAGTAATACTACAGTAATACAGTAATAAAGTAATACTACAGTAATACTACAGTAATACAGTAGTAATACAGCAATACTACAGTAATACAGCAATACTACAGTAATACAGTAGTAATACAGTAATACAGCAATACTACAGTAATACTACAGTAATACTACAGTAATACAGTAATACTCCAGTAATACTACAGCAATACTACAGTAATACTACAGTAATACAGTAATACTCCAGCAATACTACAGTAATACTCCAGTAATACTACAGTAATACAGTAATACTCCAGTAATACTGCAGCAATACTACGGTAATACTACAGTACACAGTAATACTACAGTAATAATACTACAGTAATAATACAGTAATAATACAGTAATACTACAGTAATACAGTAGTAATACGGTAGTAATACAGTAATACTGCAGTAATACAGTAATGCAGTAATACTGCAGCAATACTACGGTAATACAGTAATGCTACAGTAATACAGTAATACTACAGTAATACAGTAATACTCCAGTAATACTACAGCAATACTACGGTAATACGGTAATACAGTAATACTGCAGCAATACTACAGTACAGTAATACGGTAATACAGCAATACTGCAGCAATACTACAGTAATACTACAGTAATCCAGTAATACTACAGTAATACGGTAATACTGCAGTAATACTACAGTAATACTACAGTAATACAGTGGTAATACAGTAATACAGCAATACTACAGTAATACAGTAGTAATACAGTAATACAGCAATACTACAGTAATACTACAGTAATACTACAGTAATACAGTAATACTACAGTAATACTACAGCAATACTACAGTAATAAAGTAATACTACAGTAATACTACAGCAATACTACAGTAATACAGCAATACTACAGTAATACAGTAGTAATACAGTAATACAGCAATACTACAGTAATACTACGGTAATACTACAGTAATACAGTAATACTCCAGTAATACTACAGTAATCCAGTAATACAGTAATACTACAGTAATACTCCAGTAATACAGTAATAAAGTAATACTCCAGTAATACTACAGCAATACTACAGTAATACAGTAATACTCCAGTAATACTACAGCAATACTACAGTAATACTACAGTAATACTCCAGTAATACAGTAATACTACAGTAATACTACAGTAATACAGTAATACTACAGCAATACTACAGTAATACTACAGTAATACAGTAATACTCCAGTAATACTACAGCAATACTACAGTAATACTACAGTAATACAGTAATACTACAGTAATACAGTAATACTACAGTAATACAGTAATACTACAGTAATACTACAGTAATACTACAGTAATACAGTAATACTACAGTAATACTACAGTAATACTACAGTAATACAGTAATAAAGTAATACTACAGTAATACTACAGCAATACTACAGTAATACAGCAATACTACAGTAATACAGTAGTAATACAGTAATACAGCAATACTACAGTAATACTACAGTAATACTACAGTAATACAGTAATACTCCAGTAATACTACAGTAATCCAGTAATACAGTAATACTACAGTAATACTCCAGTAATACAGTAATAAAGTAATACTCCAGTAATACTACAGCAATACTACAGTAATACAGTAATACTCCAGTAATACTACAGCAATACTACAGTAATACTACAGTAATACTCCAGTAATACAGTAATACTACAGCAATACTACAGTAATACAGTAATACTACAGCAATACTACAGTAATACTACAGTAATACAGTAATACTCCAGTAATACTACAGTAATACTACAGTAATACTCCAGTAATACAGTAATACTACAGTAGTACTCCAGTAATACAGTAATACTCCAGTAATACTCCAGTAATACTACAGTAATACTACAGTAGTACAGTAATACTACAGTAATACTACAGTAATACTACAGTAGTACAGTAATACTACAGTAATACAGTAATACTACAGTAGTACAGTAGTACTACAGTAATACTACAGTAGTACAGTAGTACTACAGTAATACTACAGTAGTACTCCAGTAATACTCCAGTAATACAGTAATACTCCAGTAATACTACAGTAGTACAACAGTAATACTACAGTAGTACAGTAATACTACAGTAATACAGTAACAGAGTCAGGCTGAACTGAGAGCAGCTGACGGCCAGTTTCCACCACGTAGTAATACAAAAGAAAATACTACATTAACACGCAACTAAATACTGCAGTTGTATACCAGCAATACAACTACAGCAGCACAGTGGACTAACACAGACCCATGCTGGCAGCTAACACACAGATACACTTGAAACACCACAAATACACAACATGTACCGCAGTAATGCACTAAAATACCACCGTTACACACTAAAAATACCAGTTATACAAAACTATTTCCACAGTTAAACATTAAAAATACACTAAAAAACACTACTGTCATCCAGTGCCGTGGACAGCCCCAACGCCTTCATATAAAATCAGACTTACTTCCTGTCGGTGTGGTCGAGGCCGCTGAGCCTGACGCCCTCGATCTGCTCGTTGCGTTGACCGCAGGTGTTTCCGTAGCTGTCATATCCAAAGACGAGGCGAGCGGCGCCGCCGGTGACGATGGTGAAGCCGCAGATGCTGCCCTGCGGGACAGAAACACACCGACTGTTAGTGAGGAAACTGATTTCTGAGACAGTTTATCCAGGAACAAGTGTCCGAACACAAAATGCTGATGATAAATCCGGTCATTGGTAAGACGTTTACTCCGTTTCACACCGTTTGTACAGTTTGAATCAGCAGGAGAAACATCTCACAGCACAAATAAGACTACAGAGGTGAACCGACTCTTGCCAAAAACACACAGTGTGTAAATGTTCCATCATTGATCTGCCATTTCCAGAAAGTGGCGTTTTTGCAGCTCAATTCAGGGAACGTGTGCATGTAAGGTTTTTGAATGTGCGACGTACTATGTGGGAGTTGCTGGCCAAAATGTGTTTACCTTGATTATAGCGCCACCTGCTGGTTAATAATAGCCCTGGACCAATAATAGCCCTGGGCTAATAATAGCCCCTTTTCATGCACACACTGTTCACCCAGGGTTAACCTAAGCCCAGGGCTATACACACTGCACACTGCACTTCTACTAGCCCCGTTTCACACTGGCACCTTTTAGCCCCGTGTTTAGTAGATTCAGGGGATTACCCCGCAAACTCGGGGCTAACCCTGCTCCGGAGCAGGACCAGCAAACCCTAGGCTAAAGTCGGGGTTAGCCCACTTCGAATGTGCCAGGATTGTGCCAGTGTGAAAGCTCCCTTAGCCTGGGGCTAACAGCTCCTCAGCCTGGTGCTAACAGCTCCCACAGCCTGGGGCTAACAGCTCCCTCAGGCTGGGGCTAACAGCTCCCTCAGGCTGGGGCTAACAGCTCCCACAGCCTGGGGCTAACAGCTCCCTTAGCCTGGGGCTAACAGCTCCCTCAGCCTGGGGCTAACAGCTCCCTCAGCCTGGGGCTAACAGCTCCCACAGCCTGGGGCTAACAGCTCCCTCAGCCTGGGGCTAACAGCTCCCACAGCCTGGGGCTAACAGCTCCCTCAGCCTGGGGCTAACAGCTCCCTCAGCCTGGGGCTAACAGCTCCCTCAGCCTGGGGCTAACAGCTCCCACAGCCTGGGGCTAACAGCTCCACAGCCTGGGGCTAACAGCTCCTCAGCCTGGGGCTAACAGCTCCCTCAGCCTGGGGCTAACAGCTCCCACAGCCTGGGGCTAACAGCTCCTCAGCCTGGGGCTAACAGCTCCCTCAGCCTGGGGCTAACAGCTCCCTCAGCCTGGGGCTAACAGCTCCCACAGCCTGGGGCTAACAGCTCCCTCAGCCTGGGGCTAACAGCTCCCACAGCCTGGGGCTAACAGCTCCTCAGCCTGGGGCTAACAGCTCCCTCAGCCTGGGGCTAACAGCTCCTCAGCCTGGGGCTAACAGCTCCCTTACTCCCTTAATCGTGAATATTTTCAATAATTTTTTATTAAATAAGGAAACAAAAGAGTCGACACACAGTTGGTCTGGAGCTCTGTGGTGTGTTCAGGAATCAATCCTTCTCTCTAATGTCTGTTTTCCATCTCAGTAAACTGAACGAGACATGTGAAGACGTCACACTGGACATTTTCACTGTTTTATAGACTAAATATGTAATCAGCATATGAATCGATGATGAAAATAATAGTTAGTTGCAGCCCTAATACACACTGAGAGTTACAGACGACTGGAGTCAGTGTGTCAACATACTATAAATAAAGTTAATTTCCTCTTAATTCCTGCAGGATTCTTTCATGGTGCTTAAAAACTTAAAACAAGGAAAAAGTAACCCTTTGTAGATGTAACTGGTACACTTTTTAAGATATTGATTTAAATACAATGAGAGTACACTGATGCTGAGTACTATGAATCAGCTGACAACATACTGTATTTAAATGGATATTAAACTGTAAAAAGTGATTAAAATTTGGTTGGAATATTGTTGTTTAATTAGAAACAAATTATCAGAAAATAAGTTCAAAACTTGTTTAATTAGTCTGATGATAATATATCTTTGTCCATTTTCCTGGTTTAATAATTAATTCAAAGTCAGCTTTTCCAAAAGAGCATTTTATTTGTCAGCGCGTTCACTATGATGTCAGCGCGTTCACCGCGATGTCAGCGTGTTCCGCATGTTCACTATGATGTCAGCGTGTTCACTATGATGTCAGCGTGTTCACTATGATGTCAGCGTGTTCACTATGATGTCAGCGTGTTCACTATGATGTCAGCGTGTTCAGCATGTTGACTATGATGTCAGCATGTTGACTATGATGTCAGCGTGTTCACTATGATGTCAGCATGTTCAGCGTGTTCACTATGATGTCAGCGTGTTCAGCGTGTTCACTATGATGTCAGCGTGTTCAGCGTGTTGACTATGATGTCAGCGTGTTGACTATGATGTCAGCGTGTTCAGCGTGCTCACTATGATGTCAGCATGTTCCTATGATGTCAGCGTGTTCAGCATGTTGACTATGATGTCAGCGTGTTGACTATGATGTCAGCGTGTTCAGCGTGTTCACTATGATGTCAGCGTGTTCAGCATGTTGACTATGATGTCAGCGTGTTGACTATGATGTCAGCGTGTTCAGCGTGTTCACTATGATGTCAGCGTGTTCAGCATGTTGACTATGATGTCAGCGTGTTGACTATGATGTCAGCGTGTTCAGCGTGTTCACTATGATGTCAGCGTGTTGACTATGATGTCAGCGTGTTCAGCGTGTTCACTATGATGTCAGCGTGTTCAGCATGTTGACTATGATGTCAGCGTGTTCACTATGATGTCAGCGTGTTCAGCATGTTGACTATGATGTCAGCGTGTTCAGCATGTTGACTATGATGTCAGCGTGTTCACTATGATGTCAGCGTGTTCAGCATGTTGACTATGATGTCAGCGTGTTCACTATGATGTCAGCGTGTTCACTATGATGTCAGCGTGTTCAGCATGTTGACTATGATGTCAGCATGTTGACTATGATGTCAGCGTGTTCACTATGATGTCAGCATGTTCAGCGTGTTCACTATGATGTCAGCGTGTTCAGCGTGTTCACTATGATGTCAGTGTGTTCAGCGTGTTGACTATGATGTCAGCGTGTTGACTATGATGTCAGCGTGTTCAGCGTGCTCACTATGATGTCAGCATGTTCCCTATGATGTCAGCGTGTTCAGCATGTTGACTATGATGTCAGCGTGTTGACTATGATGTCAGCGTGTTCAGCGTGTTCACTATGATGTCAGCGTGTTCAGCATGTTGACTATGATGTCAGCGTGTTGACTATGATGTCAGCGTGTTCAGCGTGTTCACTATGATGTCAGCGTGTTCAGCATGTTGACTATGATGTCAGCGTGTTGACTATGATGTCAGCGTGTTCAGCGTGTTCACTATGATGTCAGCGTGTTGACTATGATGTCAGCGTGTTCAGCGTGTTCACTATGATGTCAGCGTGTTCAGCATGTTGACTATGATGTCAGCGTGTTCACTATGATGTCAGCGTGTTCAGCATGTTGACTATGATGTCAGCGTGTTCACTATGATGTCAGCGTGTTCAGCATGTTGACTATGATGTCAGCGTGTTGACTATGATGTCAGCGTGTTCAGCGTGTTCACTATGATGTCAGCGTGTTCAGCATGATGTCAGCGTGTTCACTATGATGTCAGCGTGTTCACTATGATGTCAGCGTGTTCAGCGTGTTCACTATGATGTCAGCGTGTTCACTATGATGTCAGCGTGTTCAGCATGATGTCAGCAAGGTGAGTCAAAAGTAAAATAAAGTGACATCACAACCACAGCTGTGATAATTCACCAATCAACACCTCTGTTTACTGTCCAGCAGACGTTCATCAATGACACAATAACAGTTGTTGTGGTTGGCTGTCAACACGCACTCAGTAAACTGTCCGGAAGCTGAAATGTCCCAGTCGACCTGAACACACCACCTCTCACCTTCACGTCCACTGACGCATCTTTAACTCATCAGCTCACCTTTGATTAATCAGAGAAACAAACCTTCCAGCCAGCATGTCACACATTAGCTGCAGATCACGTTACTTTCATCATCGATTACTCTGCTGATTATTGTCTTGATTAATCGACTGTTTACAAAAGCGCCAGAAAACTGTGAAAACGACTAACGGAGAGGATCCGTTCGCTGTGACGTGAAACAGAACATGCTCACGTTAGAGGAACCGATTCGTTTAATCGACTAATCGACTGATAGTTTATTCTCATCACAGAGCGTGTGAATATCTGGGCTGTGAGACAGGAAATGAAAGACATCGGAGATATTCTGAAAGTATCATGTCAACATGTTGTCACAGTGAGGCTCCGTGCGGTTACCATGCCGACGCAGAAGACGGTGAAGAGCAGGAACCAGGGCAGGTCTGTGCAGCTCCGGTCCTCCAGCGGTCTCCATTCTCTCTTTGTCCTCTGAAACACACACAAACACACGGTCACACCGGGAGCAGAGCCGGGCCTGCGGGGCCGGGCCGGGCCGGGCCGAGCCGGGTCTACTCCCCGGCCTGTTGGCTCGGCTCGGCCCGGTTTTCATCACTAATCAGATCACACGAAGCTACTTGTTCAAGCGGAGCAGCAGAGAGCTGAGCGAAGCGGTGACATGTCGGTCCCGTGAACAGGCCCCGGTAACCCGCCTGGCCCGGGAGGAGCTAATTGGATTACTGCTCCTGGCTCTAATCCCAGCTCGGCCCTCTCTGCTCCCCGGGACCGGTTTCCCTTTCACGGTGAAAAAAACAAACACGCACCGGTGCTCTGCTGAAGGGCACCGGGGGGGTGGAGGGGGGACGGTACCGGAGCGAGCCGGGCCGGGCCGGGCCGTTCTTACCTCCGCGCTACCGCAGCATCCCATTGCAGTCAGGGTGGACGTGCCCGGAGCTTCACGGAGCTTCACGGAGCTTCAGCTCAGCAGCAGCGGGGTCTGGAGCCCGACAGGCGGGGGGAGGAGACGGACAGCCCCGCGCGCTCTGCCTGCATGCACTCACTGCGCAGCGGCGCGATCCCGGAGGCCGAGCCCGGAGCGGAGACGGTCCCGACGGTCAGACTGAGCGGTCCGGGCCGCTGAGCATGCTACTGTCGGTGCCTCCTCCGGTTACCGTACCGAGCGGGGATTAACGGCCGAGGATTTGTCCGCCACACTTCCTGGTGGGCCGTCAGGTGCAGCGGCCATTCATCTCATTGCGCATGCGCATTTCGTGCCCGTGCCGGAGCGGAGGAGCTGAACAACAAACCGTTTTACCGGCGGAGCTGCAGGTGCAATACCCGCTCTGACCGCTGAGTGAAGTGTAATGACGGGGTGGCGCTGTTTCCGCCGCTGGGAACAGCTTTTACTAAACTCCATTTAGAAAAACTGATAATTAACAACGTTTTTATCTTTTGTATTTGTAGTTTTATTTCAGTATTGTTTTATTCACCACGTGACAAAGTGTGACGCCTGAATACTCACAGATCCGATGTTTTAAAGTAGAATTGTTTCTTGTAGTTTCTTCGGTCCACGTCTTCACTTAAAGTCAGAGACACGAACAGTTTTAATATCTTTCCATGACGACAGACAATACTTCTGTATTCACCACGTGTAATCTGAGTTTGTACACTGTGGTACTTTAACTTTTACCAACCAAAGGGTCTGAACGCGTCTCCGCACACGAACCGGCTCCCTGCGGCTCCTGAAGGACCAATAAGGAACGTGGACTTGACTTTGTTTGTAAGAGACCGGCAGCAGCCTGAAGTCTCCGGTAACAACACGACGGTGCAGAAACAAACAAGAGCGAGCAGGTAGCAGAAGGACGAGGACTGGAGCCGGCTCACAAAGACCAGCAGCGCCCGGGGTTCACATCAGAGACCTGCAGGATTATTTAAGACTTGCAGAGTATTTATTGCTGATCTGTCATCACAAAAACATCTTTTACCTTTTTCCTGAGGCGAACCTGCTGCTGAGAGCCCGAGGAGAGACGCTTAGGGTCCATGTTCCTGGAGAGTCCTGGAGAGTCCTGGAGAGTCCTGGTGTTCCTGTCAGACTGAGGACAGCAGCGATGTGGGTCTGATCAGCCTGCAGAGGACAGAGAGCTTTTGTCTCATTGTTTACTGTTGTACCAGGCTGAACACTGAGTGTGTGTGTGTGTGTGTGTGTGTGTGTGTGTGAGTGTGTGTGTGTGTGTGTGTGTGTGTGTGTCTGAGTGTGTGTGTGTGTGTGTGTGTGTGTGTGTGTGTCTGAGTGTGTGTGTGAGTGTGTGTGTGTGTGTGTGTGTTTGTGTGTGTGTGTGTGTTTGTGTGTGTGTGTGTCTGTGTGTGTGTGAGTGTGTCTGTGTGTGTGTGTCTGTGTGTGTGTGTGTGTGTGTGTGTGTGTGTGTGTGAGTGTGTGTGAGTGTGTGTGTGTGTGTGGTGTGTGTCTGAGTGTGTGTGTGTGTGTGTGTGGTGTGTGTGTGAGTGTGTGTGTGTGTGTATGTGTATGTGTGTCTGAGTGTGTGTGTGTGTGTGTGTCTGTGTGTGTGCGTGTGTGTGTGTGGTGTGTGTGTGTCAGTGTGTGTGTCTGTGCTGTGTGTGTGTGTGTGTGTCTGTGTCTGTGTGTGTGTGTGTGTGGTGTGTATTTATACAATATGTACTGTTTACACTATATATATACAGTATATACTCTCTCTCTCTCTCTCTCTCTATATATATATATATATATATATATATATATATATATATATATATATACAGTATATACTGTATATAAATCTCATTTTAATTCAAACTAAGACGGTGTCGTCCCTCATTCGTCCAGGAGTGAAAAAAAATGGGACGGGAACTAGAAATCTAAGCTCCTGTGTTACATAAGCCCCGCCCTCAGGGTCAGGGCTATTTTAATTCAAACTGTAGCTTCCCAGCGTCCTCATGTTGTCTGTTTTCAGGTCACATTTACAAGTTTTTCTTCTGAAAATACTTCCCTGTGTTTTGGTTTTCCTGTTTCCTCAGTTTTCTATCGATGTTTCCTGTTTTATTTTGTAATATTCTCCCTCCCTCGTGTCTCGTAGTTTTGCTTCCTGTCTGTGATTGCTTGTCCTTATTGGTTCCACCTGTGTTCACCTGAGTGTATTTAGTCTGTTCTTCTTTGTTTTGTGTCTTTCGTCTTTCTACCATGTGCCCTGCGTTTGTTTCCCAGCCCGTGGTCCTGCAGCTGCCCGTGGTCCTGCCCGTGGTCCTGCCTGTGGTCCTGCCCGAGGTCCTGCCCGTGGTCCTGCAGCTGCCCGTGGTCCTGCCCGTGGTCCTGCCCGTGGTCCTGCAGCTGCCCGTGGTCCTGCCCGAGGTCCTGCCCGTGGTCCTGCCCGTGGTCCTGCAGCTGCCCGTGGTCCTGCCCGAGGTCCTGCCCGTGGTCCTGCAGCTGCCCGTGGTCCTGCCCGAGGTCCTGCCCGTGGTCCAGCCCGTGGTCCAGCCCGTGGTCCAGCCCGTGGTCCTGCCCGTGGTCCAGCCCGTGGTCCAGCCCGTGGTCCTGCAGCTGCCCGTGGTCCTGCCCGTGGTCCTGCCCGAGGTCCTGCCCGTGGTCCAGCCCGTGGTCCTGCCCGGGGCTTATTCTTTGTTTGGAATCATGTCTTGGTTGGGTTTTACCTGGACTTCTCAGCCGCCCTTCGTTGTTTTGTTTTGATTTGTTGGCCGCCGCAGGCGGCCTTTGTTCTCTGCCTGCATGCACTCACTGCGCAGCGGCGCGATCCCGGAGGCCGAGCCCGGAGCGGAGGAGCTGAACAACAAACCGTTTTACCGGCGGAGCTGCAGGTGCAATACCCGCTCTGACCGCTGAGTGAAGTGTAATGACGGGGTGGCGCTGTTTCCGCCGCTGGGAACAGCTTTTACTAAACTCCATTTAGAAAAACTGATAATTAACAACGTTTTTATCTTTTGTATTTGTAGTTTTATTTCAGTATTGTTTTATTCACCACGTGACAAAGTGTGACGCCTGAATACTCACAGATCCGATGTTTTAAAGTAGAATTGTTTCTTGTAGTTTCTTCGGTCCACGTCTTCACTTAAAGTCAGAGACACGAACAGTTTTAATATCTTTCCATGACGACAGACAATACTTCTGTATTCACCACGTGTAATCTGAGTTTGTACACTGTGGTACTTTAACTTTTACCAACCAAAGGGTCTGAACGCGTCTCCGCACACGAACCGGCTCCTGCGGCTCCTGAAGGACCAATAAGGAACGTGGACTTGACTTTGTTTGTAAGAGACCGGCAGCAGCCTGAAGTCTCCGGTAACAACACGACGGTGCAGAAACAAACAAGAGCGAGCAGGTAGCAGAAGGACGAGGACTGGAGCCGGCTCACAAAGACCAGCAGCGCCGGGGTTCACATCAGAGACCTGCAGGATTATTTAAGACTTGCAGAGTATTTATTGCTGATCTGTCATCACAAAACATCTTTTACCTTTTCCTGAGGCGAACCTGCTGCTGAGAGCCCGAGGAGAGACGCTTAGGGTCCATGTTCCTGGAGAGTCCTGGAGAGTCCTGGTGTTCCTGTCAGACTGAGGACAGCAGCGATGTGGGTCTGATCAGCCTGCAGAGGACAGAGAGCTTTTGTCTCATTGTTTACTGTTGTACCAGGCTGAACACTGAGTGTGTGTGAGTGTGTGTGTCTATGTGTGTGTATATGTGTGTGTGTCTCTGTGTGTGTGTCTATGTGTGTGTATATGTGTGTGTGTCTCTGTGTGTGTGTAGTGTGTGTGTGTATTTATACAATATATACTGTTTACACTATATATATATATATATATACAGTATATACTGTATATAAATCTCATTTTAATTCAAACTAAGACGGTGTCGTCCCTCATTCGTCCAGGAGTGAAAAAAATGGGACGGGAACTAGAAATCTAAGCTCCTGTGTTACATAAGCCCCGCCCTCAGGGTCAGGGCTATTTTAATTCAAACTAAGACGGTGTCGTCCCTCATTCGTCCAGCCCGTGGTCCTGCAGCTGCCCGTGGTCCTGCCCGTGGTCCTGCCCGAGGTCCTGCCCGTGGTCCTGCCCGTGGTCCAGCCCGTGGTCCAGCCCGTGGCTTATTCTTTGTTTGGAATCATGTCTTGGTTGGGTTTTTACCTGGACTTCTCAGCCGCCCTTCGTTGTTTTGTTTCGCCTCTTTCGGATTTGTTGGCCGCTCGCAGGCGGCCTTTGTTCTCTGCCTGCCTCATCACCGTACGTTTCCAGTTTGACGGATTACACATCGCTGAGCTGCACCTGCAGTTCGGGTCTTTTCCCCCGTTGTGCGGCGTAGCAGCCGTAACGCTCAAAAACAAAATGAGAAACGCTATTTAAGCTTTGCGTCTACAGGGCAGGTCGAGTCTTCGTGCTGTTTCACCGCATCGCTCAGTCACGCAGAGAAAATAAAACACTTAATCAATACTTTAGCACAGAGTTTAGGTTCTTGTACTCTACTGAAGTATTTCCGTCCACTGCCCCTTTACACTCGACAGCTGGAGCTACCGGTTACTCTTCACTTTAAGGTTGAACAGAAACAGCTGATGTGTAAGTTACAGATCAGTAACACTTCCAGCAGGAAGCTGGAGAAACATCATCCCTTCAAACTTTGAGACGTTTACATTATATTGAAATTAGTGTTTTGTGCATAAATGTGAAACGGCTTGGCCTTTTTCTCCTGGATCACATGACATCGTTTTCTTTTGTTCGGAGAACTCATATTTAGTTTTCTCTGTGAAAGACTCAGTAAAACCAGACGACGCAAAGAGCTCCTCGACCGCTGCTGCGTGTTATTAGTTCGGAAACTAATATTGTCGCTTTGAATTTGTCTAATAAACACTCGTCGTTACTGGTGTGTGTAACTCTGGTACATAAAGTATTATATTATGCTTTATATTGGACGCGACCCCTTACAAACCATCTGCAGCTCAATGCGACAAAGTCTAAGGAGCTGGTTGTAGATCTACGGAGGGCCAAGGCACCAGTGACCCCGGTTTCCATCCAGGGGGTCAGTGTGGACACTGTGGAGGACTACAAGTACCTGGGAGTCCACATGGACAACAAACTGGACTGGGCCAAGAACACTCAGGCTGTTTACAGGAAGGGCCAGAGCCGCCTCTGTTTCCTGAGGAGGCTGAGGTCCTTCAGCATCTGCCGGACGATGCTGAGGATGTTTTATGAGTCTGTGGCGGCCGGTGCTGTCCTGTATGCTGTTGCATGCTGGGGCAGCAGGCTGAGGGCAGGTCGAGTCTTCGTGCTGTTTCACCGCATCGCTCAGTCACGCAGAGAAAATAAAACACTTAATCAATACTTTAGCACAGAGTTTAGGTTCTTGTACTCTACTGAAGTATTTCCGTCCACTGCCCCTTTACACTCGACAGCTGGAGCTACCGGTTACTCTTCACTTTAAGGTTGAACAGAAACAGCTGATGTGTAAGTTACAGATCAGTAACACTTCCAGCAGGAAGCTGGAGAAACATCATCCCTTCAAACTTTGAGACGTTTACATTATATTGAAATTAGTGTTTTGTGCATAAATGTGAAACGGCTTGGCCTTTTTCTCCTGGATCACATGACATCGTTTTCTTTTGTTCGGAGAACTCATATTTAGTTTTCTCTGTGAAAGACTCAGTAAAACCAGACGACGCAAAGAGCTCCTCGACCGCTGCTGCGTGTTATTAGTTCGGAAACTAATATTGTCGCTTTGAATTTGTCTAATAAACACTCGTCGTTACTGGTGTGTGTAACTCTGGTACATAAAGTATTATATTATGCTTTATATTGGACGCGACCCCTTACAAACCATCTGCAGCTCAATGCGACAAAGTCTAAGGAGCTGGTTGTGGATCTACGGAGGGCCAAGGCACCAGTGACCCCGGTTTCCATCCAGGGGGTCAGTGTGGACACTGTGGAGGACTACAAGTACCTGGGAGTCCACATGGACAACAAACTGGACTGGGCCAAGAACACTCAGGCTGTTTACAGGAAGGGCCAGAGCCGCCTCTGTTTCCTGAGGAGGCTGAGGTCCTTCAGCATCTGCCGGACGATGCTGAGGATGTTTTATGAGTCTGTGGCGGCCGGTGCTGTCCTGTATGCTGTTGCATGCTGGGGCAGCAGGCTGAGGGTAGCGGACGCCAACAGACTCAACAAACTGACCCGTAAGGCCGGTGGCATCGTGGGGGTGGAGCTGGACTCTCTGGCGGTGGTGTCAGAGAGGAGGACGCTGGGTAAACTACACGCCATCTTGGACAGCGTCTCCCACCCGCTCCATGACGTGCCGGTCAAACAAAGGAGCGCCTTCAGCGGAAGACTCATCCCCCCACAATGCACCACAGAGCGCCACAGGAAGTCATCAGACTCTTTAACTCCTCCCTCTAAGTGTCAGTCTGTCTGACCCGAAGTCACTAAACTGGACACTGATCATTACATCTCTGCAATAATTAATAATAATTGTGCAATATTCTGTGTTAATACTCCCGTGCAATATTAGTTTTCCCATGTTACTTTTTCTAATTTATTGTTATTGATATTATAAACCTCCATTACTCTCGACAGCACATGCAGCTCTGCTTATTACTATTATTTATTACATATTTAGTTACATTGTATTTATACTGTACTTTCATCATCAACCAGTAAACCCACTTGGTGCTCGACACTTAGTTTATCTTATACTTATACCGACATGATACTTAATTTACTTTCTGACCTGTTTTATAGTTTTATAGTTTTATAGAGTATCATATTGTTTGCTAGTACTTCCTCCTGTGTGCGCTGACGTAAAGGCGAGCTGCTGTAACAAAGAGTTTCCCTTCGGGGATCAATAAAGTGTTTCTGATTCTGAGAATCCACAGAATAGATAAACATGTTGCTGATGATACTCGTGTACTTTCACTGACTGTAAGTAAAACTGTGAACGCAGTACTTTTACTTCAGTAAAGAATCCGAGTACTTCTTTCTCTGCTGGCATCCGCCCGTCAACTCGCGGGTCATTGGCTGACAGCAAACAGTTCGTCACAGTCTGAACATAGATTATTGATTTGCTGTGAATCAGATCTGGAGGCAGTTCTGTATTTGTCCACTAGAGGTCAGTCCAGCACAGCAGAGAGTCTCAGTCCTCGTTGATCATCAGTGTTTGTTTGTAAAACTGATCGAACTGGTTTCTCCATCAAGCTGATAACTGAACGCGTCTTCTTCTTTCTGCACTTCTTCAGACCCTTTGTCTCCGCAGGCGCAGCAGGGATTTGAACCTGACGCACAGACGATGTGACTGATTGATTATTATTGATCCGGTTTGATTTCTCCTGGAAACATCTGCTCTTTCATAAAACAGGAAATCTGTTTCTGAGGAGAGTCCTGGTTCAATTCATGTTCCAGAGAACAAACACAGAACCACCACAGAACCGCCAGAGAACTGCCAGAGAACCACCAGAGAACAGAGAACAAACATAGAACCAACACAGAACAAACATAGAACCAACACAGAACCGCCACAGAACCGCCAGAGAACCACCAGAGAACCACCAGAGAACAAACATAGAACCGACAGAGAACCACCAGAGAACAAACAGAGAACCACCACAGAACCGCCAGAGAACAAACATAGAACAAACAGAGAACTGCCAGAGAACCAACACAGAACCACCAGAGAACCACCACAGAACCACCAGAGAACAAACAGAGAACAAACAGAGAACCACCAGAGAACCACCACAGAACCGCCAGAGAACCACCAGAGAACAAACATAGAACAAACAGAGAACTGCCAGAGAACCAACACAGAACCACCACAGAACCGCCAGAGAACCGCCAGAGAACCAACACAGAACAAACAGAGAACTGCCAGAGAACCACCAGAGAACAGAGAACCGCCAGAGAACCACCAGAGAACCAACAGAGAACCGCCACAGAACCACCACAGAACCGCCAGAGAACCAACAGAGAACCAACAGAGAACCACCACAGAACAAACAGAGAACCGCCAGAGAACCACCAGAGAACCGCCACAGAACCACCACAGAACAGAGAACCACCAGAGAACAAACATAGAACCAACACAGAACCACCACAGAACCGCCAGAGAACCACCACAGAACAGAGAACCAACACAGAACCAACACAGAACAAACAGAGAACCAACACAGAACCACCACAGAACCGCCAGAGAACCGCCAGAGAACCACCAGAGAACAGAGAACAAACATAGAACCAACACAGAACAAACATAGAACCAACACAGAACCGCCACAGAACCGCCAGAGAACCGCCGGAGAACAAACATAGAACAAACAGAGAACTGCCAGAGAACCAACACAGAACCGCCAGAGAACCACCACAGAACCAACAGAGAACAAACAGAGAACAAACAGAGAACCACCAGAGAACCACCACAGAACCGCCAGAGAACCGCCGGAGAACAAACATAGAACAAACAGAGAACTGCCAGAGAACCAACACAGAACCACCACAGAACCGCCAGAGAACCGCCAGAGAACAAACATAGAACAAACAGAGAACTGCCAGAGAACCACCAGAGAACCGCCAGAGAACCACCAGAGAACCAACAGAGAACCGCCATAGAACCACCACAGAACCGCCAGAGAACCAACAGAGAACCGCTACAGAACCACCACAGAACAAACAGAGAACCGCCAGAGAACCACCAGAGAACCGCCACAGAACCACCACAGAACAGAGAACCACCAGAGAACAAACATAGAACCAACACAGAACCACCACAGAACCGCCAGAGAACCACCACAGAACAGAGAACCAACACAGAACCAACACAGAACAAACAGAGAACCAACACAGAACCACCACAGAACCGCCAGAGAACCGCCAGAGAACCACCAGAGAACAGAGAACAAACATAGAACCAACACAGAACAAACATAGAACCAACACAGAACCGCCACAGAACCGCCAGAGAACCGCCAGAGAACACTCACTATAGCAAAAGATTATTGTAATAAAATCTACTTTACAGATGTATTTTTACGACGTACATTGTTCTTATATTTAAATGATTGTATCGTGATATTTCTACGTACATTTCTGTATTTTTATTGTGTTGTTTATTCGTGTTGTGATGGCATGTGGCTTAGTGGCAGAGCGGGTCGTCCACCCATCGGACGTTTCGGTACAGAAGTCTGTTTGATCAGGCCTGGTGGAAGCAGCTCGGGGCCTTCGCAGTTCTGATGATATCCAACAGTCAGAGAGGTCGTCGTAGCGTGATGTTACTGCTGCAGATGTCTTTGTAGCAGTAATAACAATAAAACTGTATTTATAGAGCACTTATCAAAACAAAGTGCAAAGTGCTTCACAACAAGAGAAATAAGACACCGACAGCGAGTGACGAAATATAAAGAAGTAAAACACACAAAAGCAGTAAAATAAACAGCCAGCTCAGGTGAAATCAGGATCTGCTTTCAGATATATGTATATGTTATATATATATGTATATATATATATATATATATATATGTGTGTATATATATATATATATATGTGTGTGTATGTATATATATATATATAAAACTTTGTCCTTCACCCTCCGCGGGTGGTCTCGTCCTTCGAGCTCGGGTCCTCTACCAGAGGCCTGGGAGCTTGAGGGTTCTGCGCAGTATCTTTGCTGTTCCCAGTACTGCACTCTTCTGGACCGAGAT
>CM050860.1:417755-427755 GCA_027580175.1 Siniperca scherzeri | reverse complement strand
CGTCGATGCGAAGGTCCGGCTGCTCCTGATTGTCAGATTGTTATCGGCAGCAGACCCTTGCACCCTGAAGGACGTCTGATATCAGTTTGACTCGATCGATTCCTGATTATCGGAGGTTACCGATCGATAAGCAGTCTATCGGAGGAAGTGCAGCGCTTTGAACCGTCGTGGTGCTGAAGAAGCTGGTTTGAGCTCCTTTATGGCTCCTTATCGCTGGGCTGTAATGTCATTATCAAATCTGGGGAAAGTCACAGAGCTGCGTTCAGGATCGATAACGTCAAGACAGAATTACACAACGGCACGTTTCCAACCCGCAGCTGGAGTTCAGCTCGCTGTCTGATCCACACGTCCCGCAGGAAGTCCGCTGAGCGTAAGGTCCAGTTCTGAACTGGACTCAGAGCCAAGCTAGCCGTTTCCCCCTGCTTCCAGTCTTTATGCTAAGCTAGGCTAACCTCGTCATATCAAGTAAAGATGCAGCTGTAAAACAAGCGTTTTGAGTTGAGTTTGAACTCTTCATTTGAAAGAGGAAGACCGCGGGTTTAGTGTTTCCTAAAACGTGAAGCGTCTCTTTGAAGTGAGGGAACACGAGGACCGAGACCAGATGAATCAGTGATACTTTGTTTTAAACGTCAGGACAAACAGAATTCACGTAGCTGACGACTGAAGTGATCTGTTGTTAACAATCTTAAAGAAAAGTCGAGTGTCCGTGTGTTCCTCCTCCAGGCGACAGATTCTCCTCTGCTGTCTTCAGTTTGTTTCAGCTCGCTGGGTTCTGGGTCGTTATTTCGCCAAAGTCCGAGTGAATACTACTGAGCTCGGAGTTCAGGGAAACCAGCAGCAATGAGAGAGAGAGTCTGGTCGCTTTTTATTAAACTTAGTTTGACTCAGGAAGCCGGTTGTCTTCCTGTTTCCCCGCGAAAGCAGAAACTCTCAGGACTCTCAGTTCTGCTGCTGGCGGCTGAGGAATATTTCTGCTGTGATTCACGCAGCATGTGAGCTCAGACGTGTTGAAACTCGCCGCTCTGAAAGGCTCGGAGAGAAGACGTCACTTCAGGCTTTCAGCACCAGCTTTAACTGTTGCAGACGACTCGGGTTAGTAAATAAATGTGCGTCCTCGCCGTGCAGCAGTGTGTCTGTTCCACTGAGTGCTAATTAACCGTTAGTAACCGTTCAAAGTGCTTGTTGTTTTCAGGCTTATGAAAACATCATAATATCATAAATGACTTCAATGATTAATAGATGATTGAAATCGTTGCTGGTCAGTGCATAACGGGTTGTTTGATTAATCGTTGGAGCTTTAGTGTGTGGCCCGGGCATCAGGGTTAGGGTTAGGTTCGGGCCCGGCATCAGGGTTAGGGTTAGGTTCGGGTCCGGGCATCGGGGTTAGGGTTAGGTTCGGGTCCGGGCATCGGGGTTAGGGTTAGGTTCGGGTCCGGGCATCAGGGTTTGGGTTAGGTTCGGGTCCGGGCATCGGGGTTAGGGTTAGGTTCGGGTCCGGGCATCAGGGTTTGGGTTAGGTTAGGGTCCGGGCATCGGGGTTAGGGTTAGGTTCGGGTCCGGGCATCAGGGTTAGGGTTAGGTTCGGGTCCGGGCATCAGGGTTAGGGTTAGTTAGGGTCCGGCATCGGGGTTAGGGTTAGGTTCGGGTCCGGGCATCAGGGTTTGGGTTAGTTAGGTTCGGGTCCGCATCGGGGTTAGGTTAGGTTCGGGTCCGCATCAGGGTTTGGGTTAGGTTCGGGTCCGGGCATCAGGGTTAGGTTAGGTTCGCCCGGCATCAGGGTTAGGGTTAGGTTCGGGTCCGGCATCGGGGTTAGGTTAGGTTCGGGTCCGCATCGTTAGGGTTAGGTTCGGGTCCGGCATCAGGGTTTGGGTTAGTTAGGTTCGGGTCCGCATCAGGGTTAGGTTAGGTTCGGGTCCGCATCAGGGTTTGGGTTAGTTAGGGTCCGGGCATCAGGGTTTGGGTTAGGTTCGGGTCCGCATCGGGGTTAGGGTTAGGTTCGGGTCCGGCATCAGGGTTTGGGTTAGTTAGGTTCGGGCCGGGCATCAGGGTTTGGGTTAGGTTCGGGCCCGGCATCGGGACGCAGCGGCGGTTTTCGATGTGTGTCGTGTTTCGGCTGCAGCGTCGAGTGATTTTGAGGAATATTGAGTGCGGAGCTGTGAGCTGCGTGTCCTGAATGTGACAGGCTGTTATCTTATCTGTGTTTTGATTAGAAAGAGGCCAGCTGGCAGTCTTAGAGCTGCTCTGATAGCAGCTTCTTCGCTCAACACAAAGCCGCCCGGGGGGTAAAGGTCGCGGCGCTGACACGCTGCCTCTGCTCGGCTCACTCCTGCTGCTCTGCCGCAGGTGATAATAAACCAATCGCAGGTTATCTACCTGTGTCCAGGTGAACGTATGGACAGTTTGTTCCAACACAGCAGCAAGATAAAGACGAAACGTCCTCGGCATCTTTCTGATTAAATCTGGCTGCTTCGCGAACCGGATCACACGTGGCTTTAAATCTCAGAGGACTTTACAGTCTGGACCACGTACGAGGCCGTGAGAGAAAAGTAGAAAGCTCAGGAAGAGAAACAAAGTCAGATCCCTGTTCAGGTGACAGCTGGAACAACACGACATGCAGAAATACGACTGTATAATATTAAATAAATACGAAGTGCAATAAGTCAAAGACTGGTCGACCGCTGCTTTTAGCTGCTTTTAGCTAATCAAGTGAATTAAACGAAGGTAATTCATCACACTGGTGAAAAGAATCGTGTGCATCCGATATGATCGTAAAGTATTCAGCTTATTGATTAACAGCATCTCCCAGTGGCCTGATGCGACCAGAGATAAAAGAGAGAGATACCTCAACGTGAACCGTGTTGGAAAAACCAATAAACAAGAACAGTTTTCACTGTCATCACATTTTTTTTTAAGGCCAAACAATTAATCGATTAGTGGAGAAAAATCGAGAAAGTGATCGGCAGATTAATCGATAATGATTAATAATGAAATGTATTCAAGTGTATTTTAGACAAAGTGATAAAGAACCACAAGAATCGCACGTTTGTGATCGTGAATGTGCGCCTGCTGCCGCACTGAACGCTGAAATCTGAGCCGCATTCAGCAGCTGCATCTGCCGACAGTGCTGTTGGCGTTGGTGACACTTTTACTGCGGTAGATTTTCTGAGTCACTTCCTGGTTTTTCGGTTCTGTCTGCAGGTCATTTTCCCAACAAGGCGATGCCGTCGGCCGGCACGCTGCCCTGGCTTCAGGGAATCCTCTGCAACGCCAACAACCCCTGCTTCAGACACCCGACGCCGGGCGAGTCTCCGGGCGTCGTCGGCAACTTCAACGACTCCATGTGAGACCGGATTACTCCCTCAGACCTGAGACTTTTATTCTGAAAAACTGGTCATCTTTGCTGCTATTAAATTAGCTTTTACTCACCTGAAATAACTTTTATCATCGCAGTTAAGCAGTTGAAGTGTCACTTCAGCTGACGCTTCAACTGCTTTAAGTGCTTACTCGTCAAATTACATTTCAACTGCTTTCGCCTTTTTACTAATCAGCTGACGCTTCAACTGCTTTCAGTTAGTGCTGGGTTTAAAAAATGTCTTTTCCGATTCAGGGAATAACAGCACAGCGTTTAGAAATGCAGTACTTGATGATTAAGAGACATTAATTCAACCTTAAGTGTCAAGTTGTTTGTCTAAATATCTATAAAGTGGAAATATCCGCCCTGTTATAGATGATTTAAAGGGTCGATTCGTAACGCCAACATTGATATGTTTAATAATGCAGCAGGTTAGACGGCTCCTTGTGCAATTTACAGCATTGGCTCTGTGGGAAGTTGTTACTGAAGTGTCCCTGAAAAGTCCGCCTACAGGGCGTAAACCTCAAAGTAAAAAGTTAACGTTTTCAACGATTACACGTTTCAAACTGCTTTCAGCTCAAAGCCTTGAACTGACACTTCAGCTGCTTTCATCACTTAGACATCGCCATCAGTGTTAACATACGAACTGACACTTCAGCTGCTTTAAACGCTTATATGTTTACCTGCCGCACATCTCGCACACCCGTTGACAGTTTTTACAGTTTTTACAGTTTTTCTTTATTGAAATGTGACGGTTTCAAACAGTTTGTCGCTGATTCTGTGTTTTTCTTCAGAATTTCTCGTCTGTTTTCGGACGCGAAGAAGATTCTTCTGTACAGCCAGAACGATAAAAACCTGGATGGCTTCAAGGAGCTGGCTCAGGCTCTGCGGGCGCTGCAGGAAAGCCGATCAGGTAGGAAGCGGCCGGAAACCGTCTCCGGCTGCCGAGTCACGTCAAACTCTGCGGCCGCGACGTTTGCTGCCGCTCTGAATGCGAGTGAATTCAGCGACGGATTCACATTCAGTTAACTTCGGCTGCAGTTCATATTTCTCCCGAAGCCAAACAAAAAGCAATACGTGAAGTAAACTACCACAGTCTGACAGCTGAAGCTCGTTTTCAGTCAGAGCTCAGCGGCAGCTCTTCGCCCGGCAGCGTTTCAGGCGTCCCTCCTCGGTGCTGGATGTTTCAGGCTCATTGAACAAAAAGAATTTTGCTCCTTTGTGTTAATTTGTTTCATCTCGCCGCGGGGGACGTTTCTTTTCTCTACCTGCTCCGACCTGCCGGCTCCGCTCCTCTGCGTTCCCTCTAATCACATCCGATCACACAAACCGAGGCCGCCTGCTTCGTGAGAGCGAGCCGGCGGGATGTGAGCGGGGGCGGGGAGACGAGCCGCGGCAGGTTTACCTGACAGAGCCTTCTCAGGTGATCTCACCTGGCCAGAGTTCAGAGCGGTTAGAGAGAAGCGTCTCTGACTCAGAGGAGTGGAAACGTCACAGGGTTCAGACCAGAATCGGAGACCTCGTCCTCAGCCGGTGACGCTCAGCGTGGCGTCTCTCTTCGCGTTGAGCTTTCTGCCGCTCGACCCGGTGGCGTCACGCTGAGCGTCACCGGGTTCAAGCGCGCCGCTCTGCAGCTGAACAAACTCGGTGGAGTCAGATCTCCACGTGTGTCGCGGCCGTCTGTGGCGGTTCCTGGTCTCCTTCAGTCTGGGGGTCTCGGCCCTGCGGAGGACAGTCCTGACCCGTTCCCGTGACCTCACGGCGGTTTGTCTGCAGTAACAGTGCTGGTGCTGTTACAGCGGCTCGCCGTCCGGGAGGGAAGCTGAGGCCCTGAACTGGCTGCTGATTGGCTGAGAGTGCAGTTTAATCATCCCGGAGGTTTCTGATTGAAGCAGACGGTTTCTCTGCTGGAGCTCTCTGAGGAACCTGGTCCTCATTTGACCAATCACATCACTCAGAGCTGCTGATGTCAGACAGCTCAGCGTGTCCCCCGGCCTGAGTTCACCTCAGTCCGGTTCAGTCGGCCCCCGTGAGGCCTGAACCGGACTGAGGTGAACTCAGGCCTGCAGAGAGCCTCTGACTCCTTCGGGTGTTTCCTGTTTGATTTAAACGTGTTTGTAAAAGTTGCTCTTCGTCCCCGTCACAGCTGCATGTTTAAACCTGTAGAAGAAGAAAAGACGGGGGCTTTGTCCAATAAATGTAAAGAGGTTTCCTCTGAGCTCACCTGAGCGGAAAGTTTGTCCCGCAGACAGGTGACAGCATGCAGCTGAGGGGGAGGAGGAGGAGCAGGAGGAGGAGGAGGAGGAGGAGCAGGAGGAGGAGCAGGAGGAGGAGGAGGAGGAGGAGGAGGAGCAGGAGGAGGAGGAGGAGGAGGAGGAGGAGGAGGAGCAGGAGGAGGAGGAGGAGGAGCAGGAGGAGGAGGGAGGGGAAGAGGAGGAGGAGCAGGAGGAGGAAGAGGAGGCGGGAGGCAGGAGGAAGAGCAGCAGGAGCAGCAGGAGGAGGAGCAGCAGGAGGAGGGGGAGGGAGGGGGAGGAGGAGCAGGAGGGGAGGAGGAGCAGGAGGAGGAGGAGGAGGGGAGGCAGGAGGAAGAGCAGGAGGAGGAGGGGAGGAGGAGGAGCAGGAGGAGGAAGAGGAGGGGGAGGCAGGAGGAAGAGCAGGAGGAGGAGGGGGAAGGAGGAGGAGCAGGAGGAGGAAGAGGAGGGGGGAGGCAGGAGGAAGAGCAGCAGGAGCAGCAGCAGGAGGAGCAGCAGGAGGTGTCTCTGATGTGCTGTTTCTTTGCGTCTTCAGGCTTTAAGCTGAAGCACTTCCTGCGGGACAACGAGACTCTGTCGAGCTTTCTGCTGAGGAACGCCTCCTTCTCCGAACACGGCGTCCAGCAGGTCAGAGACGCCGACGTCCACCTGGAGAAGGTGAGGACGCGCTCCGCACATGCTCAGTCTGAATGACAGCGTGCGATGGAACACTGCGAATGTGGAATAGTTATATCGAATAAAAGTCTGCCTTTAGTTTAATATTCTCAGCTGATTGTGCACCTGACCTTTGACCCTTCTCTCCGTCTCAGGTCCTCCTGAAAGGTTTCGGGGTCCACCTGAGGGACATGTGTCCCAGGAAGGGGGGCGAGCGGAGCGTGGAGGACTTTGTGACGATCTCGGACCGTCAGGTGTCGATGCTGGTACAGGAAGTGATCTGTCAGGCCCCGCCCGCCTGGCTGAACCTCGCGGAGGAGCACTTCCTGAACAACCTGGACTTCCTCAAACCCATCCGGGTAAAAACACACCTGCTGACGGGTCACATGGTCTCACACCTGTGCACACGGGCGGCAGCTGTGAGAGCGTTTAATGAGTTATATTTATAACCACGTAGATAATCCAAAACTTTATTAACTACTGACTCGTTTACATGAACAGCGAGGTCACGTGATCGTTATGTAACAACATTTCATTTGACAAAATAATCTGAACTCAAGGTCCACTTACTAGCCGCTCCCTGAGCTTTCAGCTGTAGCTCAGGGTAGCAGCGTCAGTCCTGATCCACTGATGAAGCCTGTGAGATGTGGGTGAAAGCTCAGAAAAGGCCAGTAAGTGGACCTTGAGTCGAGAATGAAGTTTCACACGCAACATATTATTACAGTATATATTCTAATTGTTATTTTTAAATGTGAAGCGGGTTTAATGGCACCGGATCGAAATGTAAAATTGTCTTTATCTCGTTAAAACGAAATGATACAGAAACAAACGTCTCTCGTTACGCTCGGCGCTGTTCGAGCCTCCCAGTGAACGCCTCGTCCACCAGACGCCAATCAAAATCACAACGTGAAGGATCAGGCGGGAGGTCGCGCTGTTCTCGCAGCTCCGGAGCCACGGCGTGTTGAAGGGTTTACCTGCGCCCTTTGTCTTAAAGTATTTCTGTCCCGAGTTACTCAGGAAGCTTCCTGACACTCGAAACCGATCAAACGAAGGGAAGAAGGTTCTTTAATGTCCGTTAAACACGTTTCCAGGTGAAGGCGCTGATTCTCAGGTATTTTAATTGATCTTGAGTTCTCGTGTGAATGACGGAGGGCGTTTTCACCTGGCTCACTCTGCTCAGGTGGCACAAAGCGAAGGTGTGTTCGCTGTGTTGTGTGTGTGTGTGTGTGTGTGTGTGGGAGGAGGCGTGTCTCGGCCCGTCTCGGCCCTCGCGGTCTCAGTTTTCGTAGCCTGGAGACCAGTTTGGTGGTTTTAAGGACTGAAAGCGAGCTGTACGTCAGCGAGGCGTCGCCTCTTTTGTCTGCAGGATCTACGAGCTGCCGACGGACTGTGAGAATAACTCACGCCGTCCTCTGTGTGTCCGAGCGGAGAGTTTCCACGGCAGCAGAGAAAGAAATGTGGAAATCCTTCACTTCATTCAGAGACTAGAGAGGAAATCCTGAAGTTTACAGGTCCAGGGGAGTCAGAGGATCAGCTCCAGGGTCTGGATCCTGTCAGAGGATCAGCTCCAGGGTCTGGATCCTGTCAGAGGATCAGTACCGAACACTATGCGATATGGACAAAAAGTCATATCCCGATATATTTAGGCTGAATATCGATATACGATATATATCCCGATATTCTTTCCGCAAAGTGAGAGCAAATGTTCAGTCAAAGCCAAATATGACGTCACAGCAGCTTTATCGAAACCAGCCATTTCAGCGAACAGTTGCAAAATCAAATGAATGAATAGTAAACAGGTTTTTTCACCTGGTTCATAACTAAATGCTCAGCTGTTCAAATAACAATAAAATGTAAAATAAATACTGTATAACAATAGGACAGGAGTACCTTTTCTGAAATCAAAGCTCCATAAGGCGCACATTTAAATAAAACAAATATCTTAAAAATAGCCTATAAAATAAAATATGCCAATCTTTTTCCAAAAAAAAAAAAAATTTATATGAGAAAAGTACAACGTCAAAAATGTTTAGTTTTACGACTTTAAATGGCTTATTAAAATCCAATAACAGATTTTATTCTAACAAATCCAGAGATGCAAATAACAAACATTACCCTAGTAACTGAAGGGCATTTACATGTTTAAGAACATGTTTTTAAACATCGGCTTGAGATTACCTTTTCCTTTTTGTTAACTCCATTTCTTATCTGAACAGTCTCAGCCAGTCGCACAAGACACAGATTATCAGCTCAGGAAACATTTCCCCTCGTTTTACTACGATAAACAGTAATGCTGATGATTTTACATTTAGCACTTTAAGTTTTGTGTTTTATTAACCTTTTAACAATACAAACTGCATTTCAACGGACACCTGGCCACGACGGCCGCAGCATAAAACACAAAGCTGCAGACAGACACGCGAAGGCAAATAAGGAAAAACTAACATTTGAATATGTTTTTGATTAAAGTAACATTTCTGAATACTCCTTACAACACTGCACTCACCAATAGCCCAGTGCGATCTGTGGCCGAAGCGCCGCATCCTCAGCCTCGTTCAGCTCAACCGCTTTGACGATGTCGCTCCCGTTGTCGGTTGTTATAGCAACCAGATACTTTTCTCGGAGTTTCCAGCTTGCGATTGCGTCCTGCAGGGCCTCAGCTGTGTGCTCACCGGTGTGATCCTGGTTTGCAGACACGCTGTTTTCATCTCCCAGTCTTGAATGAAGTGAACCGTCACGCTCATGTAAGGCTCACGCGTCCTGCTCGACCACATATCGCCGGTCAACGCAAAATGGGTCACGTTAGCGAGCCGGTCGGCAAGGCCCTGTCTGATTTCAGTGTACATTTGTGGCAGTGCTTCTCGTGCAAAGTAGTTGCGACTGGGAAGCTCATATCTCGGGTCCGCAGTTTTCAGTAGCTTTTGGAATCCGACTTGTTGCAACGGGGGCCGTATCTTTAGCAATGTGACAGGACACCGCTTTAGTTATAGTACACCACCTGACACTTTTCTTTCCACGAGGCCCACTGCGGGAAAATGAAGTTTGCAGTGAGCTTTGTTTCGGGGCTGGAGCTTTTTCAGGTCGTCGATGGCTTGCGGCTGTGGCTTCTGCAGCGCGCAGTTTCAAAGACTCTCCGTTCTGCAGCCTGTGCCACTGTTTTAGGAGGTGAAAAAGATCTGTAGTGCTTCCACCCCTGGCTGTAACCTGGTTATTGCACTCCCTACAAATAACGTGATGTTGTCGCTCATCCGACGCTTTGAATCCGAACCATCTCCAAATTACTGAGCCACTGCTTTTTCTTTTACTAACCAATTCCTCCGCGCGCTCCGCAGACGCAGTCGCTTCCTCCATGTTTGTTGAAGAGTGGCTCTGTGCCGCGGGGAGCGCCGCAAATTTGAACTATATCGATATATCGCCCAGCCCTACCGTCTCGCTACCTGTGATTCAGAAGCCGTGGGTTCGGCTCCGGTTGTGATGAAACGCTTTTATCAGCGGTTTGTAACAGCGAGCAGAAAAGGGTTTCAGAGGACGCGCAGGAACCAGCGCGGACGACGTTTAAAATGAAAATGTCAAAATTTACTGAAGCTGGAAACTAAAAGTGTCTCTGTCTCTTTGTGTCTCTCAGAGGGACGTGAGGTCCGACCCCCAGGCCGTCAAACAGGTTGCCAAGGCGACCAACAGCCTCCTGGACAGTCTGGGTTCACTGGCAGTCGAGGTAAGAAACACACCTGGTCACCTGACA
>CM050860.1:395255-405255 GCA_027580175.1 Siniperca scherzeri | reverse complement strand
ACCCTGCTGTTTATGTATGTGATTAAATGTGGGAGACCTGCAAAAAGAAAGCACAGGGAATAATAGATATCTTATTAAGGGTTAAATCTGGATACAGGAGACTGCTTTTCTTTGGAGCTTCGAATTTTAATTTCACAACACAGCCAGTAAACAATGAATACAAGTCCTGGTGGCCTAGACTCATCTACTGTCATCGCAACGTCTCCGGTTCATTTCCAGTCTGGGACTCCCCCCTGTATTTCCCGTCTGCCTCAAAGTGATACACCTAAAAACAAGACCTATAAAACAGACTTTACTGTACTATCGACTCTGCAGACAAGCTGCAGTTTGTCACATTACTGCTACTGTTCCCTGACTGCTGACTTCTGTCTGCACGAGGAGTCTGGCGTTTGCTTCAGGCATCAGATGCCATGAAATGTTCATCGTGACGGTTCAGCGATCTCAAGCAGGTTTTGATTTTAAAATGTAGTCAAATTAAATAAAATCCAGTAACTATAAACTAACGGGAAGTCTTTCATTAGAAATAAAGCTGAACTTTTTGTTATTAATATCTCAGCATCACTCGACTGTTTTAAAGTAGCTTCTGTTATTAAACTGATGTGACCTCATGTACCTCATTCTGGACTCGTTGTGTCCCGTACAGATGGGGAACCTGCTGCCCTACAGCGACCCCGGCGTGGTATTCCTCTTCCTAGGGTCTTTCGCCGTGGTAACCATCATGCAGTGTTTCCTCCTCAGCACGGCGTTCGCCCGCGCTAACCTGGCCGCCGCCTGCGGAGGAATCATCTACTTCACCCTCTACCTGCCCTACGTGCTCTGCGTCGCCTGGCAGGACTACATCGGCTTTGGAGCCAAAGTGTTCGCCGTAAGACCTCCAAACTTCGAGAAGTTCGTTATTATGATGCTGTGTTGTTACTGAACAGAGTGAGTCACACGTGCTCCTCCCCCGCAGAGCCTCCTGTCCCCCGTGGCGTTCGGGTTCGGCTGCGAGTACTTTGCTCTGTTCGAGGAGCAGGGAGTTGGTATCCAGTGGAAGAACCTGGTGTCGAGTCCTCTGGAGGAGGACGACTTCAGCCTCCGTACCACCATCATCATCATGTACTTCGACTCCTTCCTGTACGGAGTCCTCACCTGGTACATCGAGGCCGTGTTTCCAGGTGAGAGCTAACGTTGCTTTTAGCTGTGACACAGACGAGCTGAACTTTTCTTACAAGGTTTAACACCGGCGTTAAGGTTCAGTCAGACCTGAGGCTGAAAGACTTCAGCTTTAGTTTCAACGCTAATTATATTTTCAGCAGGTGAAAGAAGAGTTTTGGACTAAAATATTAAAGGCAGAAAATGATCTGAGGGTCTTCATCAAATCCATGATGATGATGATAATAATGTTTACTCTATTTCTTCTTATATTTAACATGTTCCTGCTTCTTTCTTAACAAATCTGAAAATGTCTTTTTTTGTCACAACGGCAACCTTTTCCACAGCTTTATTAGTTTCCTAAATAGTTCAGACTCTGGTCAGCAGGTGGCGGCGGACAGCGTGTAAATGTGAAACACGTTTTTACACAGAAGAAGAAGAAGAATGTGTCTCTGGGTTTTTTGAAGCTTGACCGAGCGTCAAGGGTCTCTGCGTCTTCCCCTTTTCCTGTTGAAAAGTCATTAAGTCTACCATAGAAACGCTGATCAGTAGTAGAGTTTTACTGAGATTTATTTGCCGTGTGTCTCAGGTCAGTACGGGATCCCTCGACCCTGGTACTTCCCCTTCACCAAGTCCTACTGGTTTGGAGAGAAAGACGGTTCCAACAAAGTCCCTCTGAACCGGAAAGGAAACCCGGAAGGTGAGCCACATGGAGGCGATACAGAGCTGCACTCACAGAAACAACAAATAAAGAGCGAAGGGGGAAAAGGGTTCATCTCCTAGAAGACTTCTCTGAAAGAGGCTTCCTGAACAGAGCACTAATTGTGTCTGCACTGTTTTTCCAGCCGTGTGTATAGAAGAGGAGCCGGCTCACCTGGAGCCCGGCGTCTACATCGAGAACCTGGTGAAGGTTTATCGTCACGGGAAGAAACTGGCGGTGGACGGACTGACACTCGGCTTCTACGAGGGACAAATCACCTCCTTCCTGGGACACAACGGAGCCGGAAAAACCACCACCATGTGAGTGAAGGACAACATCGACCAGTACAGACACGAATACTGATAGTACAGGTCCCGATCCAGTATGTTCATCTAAATAATCTGGTCTTGCCTCACCCGCAGGTCCATCCTGACCGGTCTGTTCCCTCCGACCTCTGGTACCGCCTACATCCTGGGCAGAGACATCCGGACTGAGCTGAGCGCCATCAGACAGAGTCTGGGAGTCTGTCCACAACACAACGTCCTCTTCAGCATGTGAGTCCTCCAACGCGATACTTCAGTCAGCGTTTGTCCACGTTAGGGCTGGAAATGTCACTGTGTTTTAGTTTCAAAAGGTTTGTGACCTTGTCCATGTGTGGCGCCCCCTGCAGGCTGACGGTGGAGGAGCACATCTGGTTCTACGGCCGGCTCAAAGGCCTGTCAGAGCAGCAGGTGAAAGGTGAGATCGAGCAGATCCTGCAGGACACCGGGCTGCCGCACAAACGCACCTCCAGGACCAGCGCGCTGTCCGGCGGCATGCAGAGGAAACTGTCTGTGGCTCTGGCCTTCGTCGGGGGGTCGAAGGTCGTGATCCTGGACGAGCCCACGGCCGGCGTCGACCCCTACGCCCGCAGAGGGATCTGGGATCTGCTGCTGAAGTACAGACAGGGTGAGTTGTCCCGATTGGTCGGCGCAATCACTGATTTTAAGTTCAGCTGGACTTGAATTTAACTGCCTGTCTCCCGTCAGGTCGGACCATCATCCTGTCCACACACCACATGGACGAGGCGGACATCCTGGGAGACCGGATCGCCATCATCTCCCACGGGAAGCTGTGCTGCGTGGGCTCGTCTCTGTACCTGAAGAACCAGCTGGGGACGGGTTACTACCTGACGCTGGTGAAGAAAGAACCGGAGCCGTCGCTCGGCTCCTGCAGGAACTCGTCCAGCACCGTCTCCCTCACCAAGAAGGTCTCAGCACACGTCAGTTATCATCGCTGTGCAGTATTGAAGCGGTGCTTTGCTCTGTGTGCGGTATCGGTACTTTAAAGCATTGTGTTGTGTGTTCAGGAGGAGGAGGAGTGCGCCTCGGTCAGCAGCAGTGACGCAGGACTCGGCAGCGAACATGAAAGTGAGGCTGCTACCATCGGTGAGCTCTCTGGTCCCGCAGAGCGTTTGATTCGTTCACCTTCAGGTGGGTCTGATCGATGTCTTATGTCCCCGTCCTCAGAGAACGGCCCCGCGGCGTCCATCTGTGACGTCCCCTTCATCCCCCCCGACGTGTCCCTGGTCTCGGGTCTGATCCTGTGTCACGTCCCCGCCGCCCGCCTGGTGGAGGACCTCGGACACGAGCTGACCTACATCCTGCCGTACAGCGGCGCCAAGGACGGAGCCTTCGTGGAGCTCTTCAAAGACCTGGACCACAAGCTGGCCGACCTCGGCATCTCCAGCTACGGAGTGTCTGACACCACGCTGGAGGAGGTGACGTGTGGTTTTCATCTCTGAGTCTGAAGTTTAATGGGATTCAGTTCGTCCTCCGTGTGTCAGCAGTTAAATTCTGAAACCGGCTCGTACATAAAACTTTTACCTGACGATTATAAACAGGTGGCTTCAGTCCCTCAAACGCTCTTCAGCTGCAGAGAACCAGGTTTCTGTTTGTTTGTGCTGGTATTTCACACTTTGCCGTTATACAAGTCAGATTTTGTTCGTGTCCGTAACATCCAGCTGCCTCTGAACAATACACCTGAAGTGATTCAAAGCTCCGATGATCTGAAAGGAAACTTTAGTAGATAAACTCAACGTCACGTGATTGTTTTTATTCTGCTTTTCAACACACAGACACTGGAACTGAACTTCTTACATCCCAGATATATTATATTATCATTATTATCGTTTTGTAGATTTTCCTGAAAGTGGCTGAAGATAACGGAGTCGACACCGAAGTGCCTTCAGGTGAGGAGTGACCTCTGACCCCCGACTGTGATGTCTTTCCAAAAGTCATGAACTCCAGTCTTTACTCCATCCTGACATTAAAGATAATCTGAATGTGTGTGTGTGTGTGTGTTCAGATGGTACACTTCCTGTTCGGAGGCGGAGGAGGACTCACGCCTTCGGTGGAGGAGACCATCAGAGCTGTCTGAGACCTTTAACAGAGGACGACAACAACGACTGCAACGAGTCTGACGGAGACCCGGGTACACAATAAGTTCTCAGTCTTTAATAACAAACAGCAGATGATGTTTCGGATCCGCCGCCGCTGATCCGGCTGAGCGAGGACTTCTTCTCTGCTCCTTCTTACAAACATCCAAACACTGGCAGTTACTTTATATGCTGTAGTTGCTCCCTAGACCAGGCTGGTGTTAGCGTACTGCTAACTGGTGTTTTTGCGGTGCTAGCATTAGCATAGCTAGTCGGTGTCAGTAAAGTTTTGATGGTATATAATGCGGCTGGTGTCATGTGACCTCTCAGAGTGCAGGGAGACGGACTGGCTGAACTGTACCGAGGGTAAAGGCTCGTATCAGATGAAGGGCTGGACTCTGAAGAGGCAGCAGTTCGTGGCTCTGATGTGGAAACGGTTTCTGTACGCTCGACGCTCCAGGAAGGGCTTCTTCGCTCAGGTACGCTGACACCTGCACACCTTTTACAATTATATCAAACTATATATATCTATAGATATATATATAGATATATATAAGCTATAAGTTTTCTGTAATTGGCTGCCGATTTGTTCACCTTGTAGTTTTTTGGCTTAGACTGTTTTTCATATCAAACTCTGAAGTTCGTCTTAAAAATGAAATGTTTGTTTTGCAGATTGTTCTTCCTGCTGTGTTTGTGTGCATCGCTCTGGTCTTCAGTCTCATCGTCCCCCCGTTTGGAAAATATCCCAGTCTGGAGCTGCAGCCGTGGATGTACGAGGACCAGGTCACCTTCATCAGGTACACAACTGTCCTGAGCTGTCTCAAGCTGTCCCACACTTATTAATGGTAGAAAACATATAATAACTATTTAACAGACACGCTGACAGAGGTAAATGTGTGTGTGTGTGTTAGTGACGACGCTCCTGGAGACGCCAACATGCAGAAGTTATTAAACGCTCTGCTGGACGCTCCGGGCTTCGGGACTCGCTGCATGGACGGACATCCCATCCCGTGAGAAAACATGGCTTTAATAAATGATGTTAAATATCATATTCTGGTTTACATACATGAACGATGATCAGATTTAAACATAATGCATTCAGCATCAGGCCGATGATGTCGCAGTTCCAGCATCACCACACGGGATTCTGGGTAGTGGAGTTTAAATCAGCTCTCACTGCGGACTCTTAGTTTTATGACCAGTGTCTTTGGGCTCGTGACCTTTTCTCTGTTTATTTTACTCGAACTTCGAACATTTTAAAGCAGTTTTACGTTTTGGAGCCTTAAAATATTAAATTAATTAAATTCATTTGTTCATCATTTGGTCTGTTTGATGTTTTACTTGACAAATGACGTTAAAGGTAAACTCGATATGATCACTGATTATCTTCCTGTCGGGCTCGTGCCTCCCCCCCCCAGAGAGGCTCCCTGTACGATGGGCGACGAGGACTGGCAGACTCCTGACGTCCCGGAAAGCGTCCAGCAGCTGTTCAGCTCCACTAACTGGACCATGGAGGATCCGTCTCCGGCGTGTTTCTGCAGCTGCCACGGCAAGAAGAAGATGCTGCCGGACTGTCCTGCTGGGGCCGGAGGACTGCCCCCCCCTGAGGTCAGACCGCCTGAAACAGACCTGAACCTGAACTCAGCAGGGCTGAAACTGAGGACGCTACAGTCACGTCCTCATGAGCTGTTTGGTTTTAACTGTTTTTAGACAAAGATATTGAAATAAATATAATATTTCTTCGTCATGATGAAGACGCTGGAGCTAAAAGGAAGCATAATATAATAACGTGCGGACACCAAACCCCAACTTCTGATTATTCATTACAGTCAACACAAGGTCCATTTAGTAGCTGCTCTGGAGCTTTTGATCGGGTCACATGATCTTCATCGGCAGAGCGAGTTTGTCCAGTTGTCTTGAAATTGTCGATGTTTATATTTCTCTGTTTCTCGTCCACGTTGGCAAACTTCAGCAGTCGTCTGAAAACATTTCACGTTAAAACACGTGGTTTTGAGATATTTTTCTACCTTACCGTTAGAACATTTTCCTAAAGCGAACGCGTGTTTGGATCGAAACTGTTTGCAGTGTAATAATGTTGTTAAAGAAAGGACATCTGTTGTTCAGATGAAGCTGAGCGCCACCGACACCCTGCAGAACCTGACGGGAAGAAACATCTCCGACTACCTGGTGAAGACCTACGCTCAGATCATCGGCAAGAGGTGAGACACACACCTGGAAGACACGTCACTGTAGATGCACAGGAACACACAGAAATACTTCCCGGCCGCAGTGATGAAAAGGTGATAAAAGCTTCTTGTGTTTGTTTCAGTCTGAAGAACAAAGTCTGGGTCAATGAATTCAGGTCAGTTTTTTTCAGTTCTTCTCTTCTGGTTTTATTTTGTAAATCGCAAAATCTGTCAGTCGTCGTTTCCGGTTTTTTTAACACTTTGGATCCTGTTTTTGTCTCTGCAGGTACGGAGGCTTCTCGCTGGGCGCCAGGAGCACTCAGGTCCTCCCACCGGCCAACGAGATCGACGACGCCATCGAACGAGTCAGAAAGATCTTTGAGTTACAGAAGGTCAGTTATTCGAAACACGCCGTTTCAGTCACAGACCTTCATCTTTAAATCCAAGCCAATCAAACCGACCCTCCTGACACAACTGCACCGTCAATAATTAATCATAGGAATCTCCAAATTTAGCTAGCTCCTAAGCTTGAAAAGGAACACTGGAACAACTGGACGGTCAGATGAGTGTTTTTATCAGACGTCCAAGTGTTCGTGTGTCGCCAGACGAAGGTCCGTGTCTGAAACGTGTTTGCTGACCTGCATCAGACGGTTTCATCTCAAGTGCCGGATGTTAAAGTGACACTGTTGCTTTCAGGGAGCCGCTGCGGATCGATTCCTCGACAGTTTGTCGGGTTTCATCAACGGCTTGGACACAAAGAACAACGTCAAGGTGAGAAACGGCCGAGAGGACCAGAGAGTCCGTGAAGGGCAACGCGAGTTAGTCGGTCTGCCGATGAAGACGGTTAACTTTAATTTGTTAATTGTACAAAAGGCGATATGTTGTAGATTTGACTTGTCCGGGATCTTATATAGCGGAAAGTCTCCGACAGCTGCATCAGAAACGCGACTCCTTTCGTCTCGTCTTCAGTGAAAATGTGAAATCAATCGAAGTTTGCAGCCACTCAGAGAAAAGTGGGGTCATCTGCGCAGGTGTGCTGCTGAGCGTGCTCAGAAAGCGCTCAGGTGTTCAGGAAGTTTGACCAAACAATCTCCACTCGAGGTCACACGATCTGATCCATCCGCAGTTATGAAGGCTGCGTGATATGATTGAAAGCTCCTGGGAAAGCTAGTAAGTGGACCTTGAGTTGGGATTGTTTCGTCTAACTACTATTTCTATTATTATTATTATTATTATTATTAATCAGGAAACAAGTTTTATCGTCTGATCAGATTATAAATCAGCCCTCAAACATCAGTTTTTCCTCCGATTGATTGTGATGATTAATGAGTAATAATTAGCTGTTAAACTGTCCTCAGATCTGGTTCAATAACAAAGGCTGGCACAGTATCGGATCCTTCATCAACGTGATGAACAACGGCATCCTGAGAGCAAACCTGCCCGAAGGCAGAGACGCCAGCAAGTACGGCATCAGTGCTTTCAACCATCCTCTGAACCTGACCAAGGAGCAGCTGTCTCAGGTCGCACTGTGAGTACACACCTGGCAGGTAACACACCTGGCAGGAAACACCTGGCAGGTAACACACGACAGGAAACACACGATAGGAAACACACCTGGCAGGTAACACACGATAGGAAACACACCTGGCAGGTAACACACGATAGGAAACACACCTGGCAGGTAACACACCTGGCAGGAAACACCTGGCAGGTAACACACGACAGGAAACACACGATAGGAAACACACCTGGCAGGTAACACACGATAGGAAACACACGATAGGAAACACACCTGGCAGGTAACACACGATAGGAAACACACGATAGGAAACACACCTGGCAGGTAACACACCTGGCAGGAAACACCTGGCAGGTAACACACGACAGGAAACACACGATAGGAAACACACCTGGCAGGTAACACACGATAGGAAACACACGATAGGAAACACACCTGGCAGGTAACACACGATAAGAAACACACCTGGCAGGTAACACACCTGGCAGGTAACACACGATAGGAAACACACCTGGCAGGTAACACACGATAGGAAACACACCTGGCAGGTAACACACCTGGCAGGTAACACACGATAGGAAACACACCTGGCCGAAAACACACCTGGCAGGTAACACACGATAGGAAACACACCTGGCAGGTAACACAAGATAGGAAACACACCTGGCAGGAAACACACCTGGCAGGAAACACACCTGGCAGGAAGTACAGCTGAACAAGGTGTCCCCATACAGACAGTTGTGGATGTCATTGTTTTGTACATCAGGAGTCTTTCATCACCTACACGTCTAACTCCTCCTCCTCTCCGTCTCCAGGGTAACAACCTCTGTGGACGTCCTGGTGTCCATCTGCGTGATCTTCGCCATGTCCTTCGTCCCGGCCAGCTTCGTGGTCTTCCTCATCCAGGAGCGAGTCAGTAAAGCCAAACACATGCAGTTCATCAGCGGAGTGCAGCCGCTGCTGTACTGGTTGGCCAACTTCATCTGGGACATGGTGAGACGCGAAACAAACGCCCCTCCCTGTGCGTGTCGGAGTGCGTGCATCAGTGTTGATGTTGTTGTTTGTGTCGCCGCAGTGTAACTACATCGTCCCGGCAACGCTGGTCATCCTCATCTTCATCTGTTTCCAACAAAAAGCCTACGTGTCCTCCACCAACCTGCCGGTCCTCGCCCTGCTGCTGCTGCTCTACGGGTCCGATACACACTGCTGCTACACACTGCTACACACTGCTACTACACTGCTGCTACACACTGCTACACACTGCTACTACACACTGCTGCTACACACTGCTGCTACACACTGCTACTACACTGCTACTACACACTGCTACTACACACTGCTACACACTGCTGCTACACACTGCTACACACTGCTGCTACACACTGCTGCTACACACTGCTACACACTGCTACTACACACTGCTGCTACACACTGCTGCACACTGCTACTACACACTGCTACACACTGCTACACACTGCTACTACACACTGCTGCTACACACTGCTGCTACACACTGCTACTACACACTGCTGCACACTGCTGCTGCACACACTGCTGCACACACTGCTGCACACTGCTGCTACACACTGCTGCACACTGCACTGCTGCTACACACTGCTACACACTGCTACACTGCTACACACTGCTACACTGCTACACTGCTGCTGCTGCACACTGCTACACACTGCTACCACACACTGCTACACACACTGCTACACACTGCTACACACTGCTGCACACACTGCTGCACACTGCTGCTACACACTGCTGCTGCACTGCACACTGCTGCACACACTGCTGCTGCACTGCTACTACACACTGCTGCTGCACACACTGCTGCACACACTGCACACTGCTGCTGCTGCTACTACACACTGCTGCACACTGCTGCTACACACTGCTACACACTGCTGCTACACACTGCTACACTGCTACTACTGCACACTGCTACTACACACTGCTACAGTGTACACACTGCTACAGTGTACTACACACTGCTACAGTGTACTACACACTGCTACTACACACTGCTACACACTGCTACT
>CM050860.1:252755-387755 GCA_027580175.1 Siniperca scherzeri | reverse complement strand
GGAGACGTTAGCTTGTGTGTGGCGTTAGTCTCTTTAGTTTGTGTCCCCACTTCACCTCATATTGGTAGGACAGACACACCTGAGGACAGGTGGATGTTTGTGTCCTCAGTTAGTGTTTCTTTACTTCTTGTCCTCGTTGTTTTCGCCTTGCGTCCTCGGTTTGTCTCCTGAGTGTCTGAACTGTGTGTGTGTTGCAGTATGGAGGAGTGTGAGGCTCTGTGCACCAGGATGGCCATCATGGTGAACGGCAGGTTCAGATGTCTCGGCAGCGTCCAGCACCTGAAGAACAGGTAACACACACACACACACACACACACAGTGAGTCAGTGTCAGCTGTGATGCAGCTTTAGAAACTCCGTTGTGTGTTTGTATTAAATAAAAAACCGACAGCATCAACGTATAAACAGTTGATACATTAAAAACAATAAATGAGAGAAGCAGCTTCTCCCAAAAGTATCAGAAATGTAATTTACCTCCATTTCTGCTCCGACGTCTTTGGGACGCGGCAGCCATATTTCAGTTTCACACAGAGTCACGTAAAGCACAAGTGATCGCCTACAGGATGCTGATCACCGAGCGAAGGGAACTAAAACTCTATTTCGATGTGAATTATTAATTTGAGAGAAGAAATAATCCAAACATCTTTCACCTGAAACTGAAACTCCTCATACGTGTGGTGTCGGTGTGAGCGGCAGGCTTAAATGATGGTTTTGTCCATTAGGTTTGGTGACGGGTACACCATCATCCTGCGGGTGGCGGGGCCCGCCCCCGACCTGCCGCCCGTCATGAAGTTCATCGAGAGCGAGCTGAGCGGCAGCACGCTGAAGGAGAAGCACAGGAACATGCTGCAGTACCAGCTGCCGTCGTCCCTCACTTCCCTCACTCACATCTTCTCCATCCTGGCCAAAAATAAAGAGACGCTGAGGATCGAGGACTACTCCGTCACTCAGACCACGCTGGACCAGGTAAAGACACACAGCGCACACCTGACCAGGTGCGCACACACCTGTCGGTCCGTTCAGTTTCTGTTCGTCCAGACCTGAAACGTGTAACTGACGAGGAGTCAGTTTGAAAAACCTGATGAAATGTTTTATTGAAGATGCACCAGCCAATCAAAACACTTCGTGTTCTTTATTCTTCTTCTTCACACTTCGAAACGTTCGCATCATCCTGGAAATATTCACAGCACGTTCAGACTTTCATCTGCACACTTCATTCCTGTCAGTTCAGTGTTTACACACAAACTGACGCTTCAACTGCTTTAAGTGCTTTAACCCAAACTGCGACTCTCGTGTTCGAACGCGTTGACAGTTTTAATTTCCAGCGCGATCGTCACAGCTGTCCGTTTTCATCCGATGGTGTTTGTTGTGTTTCAGGTGTTTGTGAACTTTGCGAAGGACCAGAGCGACGACTATCACTCCAAAGACAACTCGGTGAGACGGAAAGACGTCGCCGTCGACGTTTCCACGTTGAGCTCGAGCCGAGGAGCTGCCGAGGGGGGGGGCGCGCTGAGGGAGAGCGTCATGTGATCGTGTTCGGGAGGCTGGAGCTTCAGCCTGGACTCGACCCCGCGCAGACAGGATGCCCCCTCCCCACCTGTTATGATGTCATACTGAACTGGGCGGAGTCACCTGCTGCCTCACGCCAGTCAATGCAAATGATTTCCCGCGGAGGCGCCGAGCCGCCCGCCGACTAGAGTGTTAAAGAAACTTGAATACCTGCCTTCAGGCTTCCTGCTGAGGTTTTATCTTCTGTGATCGAAGCGATTCCTCCGATGAACGCTTCGGGCTCGGTTTGTTATTCTGAACCAACGATGAAGAATCCGAATCATTTCAAACGGCCGAGGGCTCGACTGCAAACGTCCGATTAAAAAACAAAAACAAAAAAACGTTTGATTCCGTTTTTATTGTCAGATTTTTATTTATGTGTGTAGCTGAAACAGCGTAATTTGTTGTCTTATCTTCGCAGAGTCCAAGGTGGCATTACCGTTTCCTGTAGTGTTTAACAGCCAATCAGAGTGCTCGATGCAAAGTGCTGCACAAAGAAGACAAACGGTTGATTCATTTTCTAGTTGTGTGTTTTTTATGAAAAGATGATAAAAAGAGCAGATTTGTTTTGTGTTTGGTGTAAAGCAGTGAAATACCTCATCGGCTCCTGAAAGCACACCACAGTATTGAACGGTTTCCCCGGAAACAGCCGATCGATCGATCGATCGTGATTCTGTGTGTGAGCAGCAGGAGGCGGCGCTGACAGCAGCTGATCAGACTGAAGGAGCTTCGGCACTTTATGTGTTTGTCTTTGCACTGAAACCTGTAACTGACGAGGAGTCAGTTTGAAAAACCTGATGAAATGTTTTATTGAAGATGCACCAGCCAATCAAAACACTTCGTGTTCTTTATTCTTCTTCTTCACACTTCGAAACGTTCGCATCATCCTGGAAATATTCACAGCACGTTCAGACTTTCATCTGCACACTTCATTCCTGTCAGTTCAGTGTTTACACACAAACTGACGCTTCAACTGCTTTAAGTGCTTTAACCCAAACTGCGACTCTCGTGTTCGAACGCGTTGACAGTTTTAATTTCCAGCGCGATCGTCACAGCTGTCCGTTTTCATCCGATGGTGTTTGTTGTGTTTCAGGTGTTTGTGAACTTTGCGAAGGACCAGAGCGACGACTATCACTCCAAAGACAACTCGGTGAGGCGGAAAGGCGTCGCCGTCGGCGTTCCACGTTGAGCTCGAGCCGAGGAGCTGCCGAGGGAGGGGGCGCGCTGAGGGAGAGCGTCATGTGATCGTGTTCGGGAGGCTGGAGCTTCAGCCTGGACTCGACCCCGCGCAGACAGGATGCCCCCTCCCCACCTGTTATGATGTCATACTGAACTGGGCGGAGTCACCTGCTGCCTCACGCCAGTCAATGCAAATGATTTCCCGCGGAGGCGCCGAGCCGCCCGCCGACTAGAGTGTTAAAGAAACTTGAATACCTGCCTTCAGGCTTCCTGCTGAGGTTTTATCTTCTGTGATCGAAGCGATTCCTCCGATGAACGCTTCGGGCTCGGTTTGTTATTCTGAACCAACGATGAAGAATCCGAATCATTTCAAACGGCCGAGGGCTCGACTGCAAACGTCCGATTAAAAAACAAAAACAAAAAAACGTTTGATTCCGTTTTTATTGTCAGATTTTTATTTATGTGTGTAGCTGAAACAGCGTAATTTGTTGTCTTATCTTCGCAGAGTCCAAGGTGGCATTACCGTTTCCTGTAGTGTTTAACAACCAATCAGAGTGCTCGATGCAAAGTGCTGCACAAAGAAGACAAACGGTTGATTCATTTTCTAGTTGTGTGTTTTTTATGAAAAGATGATAAAAAGAGCAGATTTGTTTTGTGTTTGGGTGTAAAGCAGTGAAATACCTCATCGGCTCCTGAAAGCACACCACAGTATTGAACGGTTTCCCCGGAAACAGCCGATCGATCGATCGATCGTGATTCTGTGTGTGAGCAGCAGGAGGCGACGCTGACAGCAGCTGATCAGACTGAAGGAGCTTCGGCACTTTATGTGTTTGTCTTTGCACTGAAACCTGATTTATTCTCTGATCATCGAACGTTGTTTAATGTGACAGAACAGGCTGATGGGACGACCTGTTACTGAACAACACAATAAAATGAAACATCTCTGCTGAGTCTCGAATCTCTTCTTTCATTCACACAAACACAACAGTTTCTGTAACTCTGACTCACGCAGTTCCTCACGGACGTTAAACGTTGTCTTTACTTGTCTTTAATCACAGAGTGTTTCTGTCTGTAGGGGAGGGGAGACGATCACCGGCTCTGCTCAGTGATTCGACGTGGATCGTGCCCCCCCTCCCCCCCCCCCCGTGCTCCTCCTGCACTTTAAATTCTCAGCTCAGTGAGAAATGTGACTTTAGTGTAAAAATGTTTGGATAAGCTCTCGTCTTCACACAGTGAGGGCTGCGAGTCAATCACAAAGAGACGATGGGCCTGAAACTCTGACTGCGGGCGATTTCACTGTAAAAGATGCAAGAAGCATAAAGACACGGGGACGCGGTCTGTGACGAGGCAGGAAGACCCCTGCACGTCCAACTGTGACGTCTGCGAGACGGTGTATTCGTCCAGGAGCGTCCCGTCGTAGAAAAGCTTTCAGTCGTAGTCGTCTGGACGCCGTTTTCAGAATCAAAACATTGTCCAGACGACTACGACTGAAAGCTTTTCTACGACTTTATCGACGTGTTGAACACAGTCAGCTGTCTGGACGCTCAGGTGTTGATCGGTGGCCCTGCAGTCAGCAGAGGAGAGATTCAGCAGACTGCTGGCTCTGAACTGCACGCAGCGTCCATCAGTGCACTTTGACAGATTCAGCTTTTCCCGGGACGGCAGGAGAGACAAGCCTCTGCACGGCACGTACCGCCGCCAGACAGAAGAAGTGGCTGATTTAAGTAATCCTGCCAGCGGCTGGAAAAGGCTGGACTATAAATACATATATCTATATATATATATATATATATATAATTTAGCTCTCTGGAGGCTCATTTAGTTCATCTTAGTCGACTTTCTCTGCATTAATCTCAGTTCAGCTGCTTATACATGGCGTCCTTTCATTCAGCACAAGTCTGATTTCTCATTTGGTCAGTTTAACAAAGTATGAAGCTGCCGGGATCCCAAACACAAGAGAAATGACACGGACGCCTGCAAGAATGTACAAATCTTTAGTGATAGTCACTTTACTTATTATTATAGAGCAGTTCGAGGTTGTAAAACATATAGTTTCACTGTTTATACACTGAAGTTCAGCAGAAAACTAAGAAACAAAACTATGATACTTGTTCACATGTAGTGATTTTACGTCTTTTTCACTGAAAGCCTGTAAATCACAGAAAATATTAATAATTCAGTTTTAAAAACTTCTTTCAAAGCATGTTTATGTTCTACAGACATGATAATGATATATATATATATATATATATATATATATATATATATTATATATATATATATAATTTAAATGTGTGTGTGTGTGTGTGAAAGCGCTCAGCTTGATGCATAAAGTTATGTTACTATAAATAAAACATGATCAGAGATCAATAGCCAGATGTGATGTTCACGTCTCAGTTTATTACATCAGTTATCAAAGTGCAGTCAGTCTGTCGGCCCGCCCACCTCCAACATCCAGACCACAGGATTGGACGCCGCTGCTGTCACTCACACACTAAACGAGTTATTGATGTTTCTCGTGATGATAAATTCCATCCGTCATGTTTGCAACGGAAGCTGGAACGGGATGCTGAGCTGTGATTGGTTCATCGAGAGACGGGGCGGTGCAGGAGGTAAGGATCGGTTTAATGTTAAAGTTGCAGTGTTTGTCTCTGTTGCCATGGAGACGCAGGTGTGGGAACAGGAAGCGGAGGACAGGAAGCTACTTCAGCGGAGAGAACGAACAGGGAAACATGAGTTTATTCTCCTGAGAGTCCAGATGGACGACGCTGTTTCTGACTGAGACAGAGACACAGATCTGTTAGTGCTGAGAGATTATTGATCGGTTCCATTACTAACACCTGCGAGCAGGCCGATAGTTTTCAGGTTCAAAAACACCTGAGGGGAATGTTTAGTTTCAGCCTGTGAGGCGTCACGTGATCTGTGACATTCAGCTGCATAAACACACTGACAACATCTCCACAAAGTTTCCAGTCTGTTAGAACAACAACCAGGTGTTCATACGGACACCAGGTGTTCATACGGACACCTGGTTCATACGGACACCTGGTTCATACGGACACCTGGACACCTGGTTCATACGGACACCTGGTTCGTACGGACACCTGGTTCGTACGGACACCTGGACACCTGGTTCATACGGACACCTGGGGTTCGTACGGACACCAGGTGTTCATACAAAAGCTGTTTGCTGGCTGCGCTGCAGTGGACGGACGGAAACACAAAGAGGGAATTAGCTAATAAAAAAGGTACGCTCGCTGTGGGCGGAGTCTCACCTGCAGCGACCACCCTGGCGTCAGTGTGAGCTTTGTGTCGAACTTCAGCTCGCTGGTCGGCGCTCTCGAACCACCAGAGGGCGTGAACTGACGAGACATGACAGCGACATCATCAACACACACACACACACACACACACATTTATCGACATGAACTTCAGCAGAAACAAATTATTTAATCATTTCTGACATTTAACAGTTTAAGCAACGAACAACGCTAATGCTAATGCTACATCCACCATTGCAAGCGGAGTCAAGCTGCTCGGCTTTCTGATGCCTGTCCACACCTGTTCGTTCAGAGCGGACAGGTGAGCAGCACATCAGGCACTTCCTGCTGCCATCTTTGTGACGGGGGTTAAAACGTTAACGCACTCGCACCATTCAAACACGGCGAGCTCAGAGGGAGCCGGGAGCGCAGGAACCTTTCAGCAGGTTCTTCAGGTGTTCCCCAGTCTGCATGTGTTTTGTGGCTGGTTATTTTTTACAGTGTACCTCTGTTCAGCAGGCCGCACTCGCCGTTGAAAGCTCCCACCAGCTTGCCGTACCCCGGTGCATCGTGGGTGGTGACGGCAGCCTGGAAGGCTTTGCCCCAAACTGCCGGACCGCCGGGACGCATCTGGAAGGAAACCAGCTCGTACACACCTGAAACACACCTGGTGCTGTAATGAATGATGTCATTCAAAGCAGGTACGGCGTTTTTACAGTGTGGGGGCGGGGCTTACCACCCTCCTGTGGTGGCCTCTGCAGGTGGCTCCAGGGAACCAGGTAAGTGACCTCGTTGTCCTGAGACGTCAGCATCGGTATGGCCTTGGAGATGTACTCTGACATCCAGGAGGGGTCCTGAGCCAGGGCTGCCCGCACAGCTGCCCGCTGAGAGTAACTGTCTGAGGAGGAGGAGGAGGAGGAGCTCAGTGTCGCCTCATGATGAAGAACAACCTTTAAACACAGGAATAACCGCCTCACCGTATTTCCATATATGGAAGACCTTGTTCAGGCCGCCGTACTCGACGCTCCAGTAGCCAATCAGCTCGGAGTGGGCGGTGCGCAGGTGGATCTTCTCAGCGGTCAGTTTGAGGAAGGCGGCATTCTGGTCTGGACGGATGCAGTAGGTGCGGAACTCGTAGAAGGTTGTGTGTTTCTGCTGGGGGCCGGTGGAGAGGCGCACACGAGGCTGCAGAGAGGAGGGAAGAGAGCCGAGGTCTCACTCTGACAGCAACACAGTCACCTGGACTACAGAAAGCACGGGACCACCACAGGAGGGTCCACCTGCCGGAGGACGGCAGCCTGTACAAGTCCTCCGTCTCTGCTGGACTGGCAGGGATCTGGACTCTCCACAGTTTCTACTGGTCTACCTGCAGAGCGACGTCAGATGTTCCGACCCTGAGTCGCACCTCACGCCTGCAGCCGGTGACCCGGGACATAATTAACACTCCCGCCTGCAGCCTCAGTGGTCGTTTATTCTACTGTTACTGATTTTACTTTCCAGGAAAAGGAAAGTTTTACTGTTTTAACTGTAGTTTATCAGTGTGACAAAATTCAAGGTCCCCTTACTGGATTTCTGACAAACTTCTTCCAGGAATGAAGCTTTCAGCTCAACAGTTTAATTTCACATTAATGATCCAGTTCACTGAACATGCAGGTCCAAGCTGCCACCTGGAGGCCAGAATGAGCCACTACAGGTGAGAGGCGTGGAACCAGCACCTGTGTGTGTGTGTGTTTCTGTGTGTGTGTGTGTTTCTGTGTGTGTGTGTTTCTGTGTGTGTGTGTGTTTCTGTGTGTGTGTGTGTTTCTGTGTGTGTGTGTTTCTGTGTGTGTGTGTGTTTCTGTGTGTGTGTGTGTGTGTGTGTTTCTGTGTGTGTGTGTGTTTCTGTGTGTGTGTGTGTTTCTGTGTGTGTGTGTGTGTTTCTGTGTGTGTGTGTGTGTGTGTTTCTGTGTGTGTGTTTCTGTGTGTTTCTGTGTGTGTGTGTGTGTGTTTCTGTGTGTGTGTGTGTGTTTCTGTGTGTGTGTGTGTTTCTGTGTGTGTTTCTGTGTGTGTGTGTGTGTGTGTGTGTGTGTGTGTTTCTGTGTGTTTCTGTGTGTGTGTGTGTGTGTGTGTGTGTTTCTGTGTGTAGCAGTGGATCTGTGAAGACCGCTGAGACACATTTTAACCAGCCCCCCCGGCTCTGAGGAGGGGGGGCCGCAGGCTGGTTTCAGCTGCTGGTTCAGGCTCTGAGCTCTTCCCTGAGTCCAAAGATCAACAACAAACCACAAACCTCAGCTCCTGAGAGGATCCGTCGCCTGTTACAGTCTGCAGAGGCAGCTCTGAGGCGGGTTCAGGTCTGGTTCAGGTCTGGTTCAGGTCTGGTTGTGGTCTGGTTTAGGTCTGGTTCAGGTCTGGTTCAGGTCTGGTTCAGGTCTGGTTCAGGTCTGGTTCAGGTCTGGTTGTGTCTGGTTGCGGTCTGGTTTAGGTCTGGTTGTGTCTGGTTGCGGTGGCTGAACTCACCTGAGCAGGTGTGAGCAGGACAGCAGCTGATCTCAGCGAGGAGCTCCTGAACTTCCACATGTTGAGGCTGAAGTGACAGGAAACAGAGCGGACAGGAAGTCACTGGCAGCCAGAGATCCTCTGTGAGCGGGAGGTCTCACTCCACAGACAGGAAATGTGAACGCTGTTACCGTAGCAACTGATTTTGTCCACTGACTTCCTGTTTCAGCAGGTAGATTTCAAGGCCAATCAGAGACAAGTTTGCTGAAAACTGGAATTAAATTGTATGATTGTCACTTTTTCTGCTTTTATAACTTTCTGTAAATAAATAAAACTGTATTTTTTTATCTTCTCTCTCCTTTATCTTTCTTTTGTTTCCCTCTGTTAGATCCTTATCGTGTCTTTTTATATTTCCTTGTAGATAAAGCTTTTAAAAGTCTTTTATTTGATGTTTTTGGATTAAACTTTATGCGCAGAGCTGAGACAAAAGATATGAAACAGAGTGAGCCCTCTGACGTCATCGTCTTCTCTCAGCCAGCGCAGAGCGCGTGACGTCACGACGCTTCATATCGATCATGTATTATTTTATTATATTGCTGCTGTGTCGATCCCATAAGCGTCCGCGTGTCAGATATTTGGTTTAATTAAAAAAAACCCATAATTTTCTTTTTTTAACGGAACACAAACAATGACGAGTTTAACGTCACATCCGTTCAGGAAGTTGCTGTGAGCAGTCTCGTGCGTGCGGAGCTCCAAGGTGAGCGCGGTGTGTTCAGGTGCAGCCGGAGGAGGTTCACATGTTGACGGTGTTTCAGGGAGCGTCCGCCGGGCGCTGTGGAGGGGGTTGTGTGTTTCTGCTGGGGGCCGGTGGAGAGGCGCACGAGGCTGCAGAGAGGAGGGAAGAGAGCCGAGGTCTCACTCTGACAGCAACACAGTCACCTGGACTACAGAAAGCACGGGACCACCACAGGAGGGTCCACCTGCCGGAGGACGGCAGCCTGTACAAGTCCTCCGTCTCTGCTGGACTCGCAGGGATCTGGACTCTCCACAGTTTCTGCTGGTCTACCTGCAGAGCGACGTCAGATGTTCCGACCCTGAGTCGCACCTCACGCCTGCAGCCGGTGACCCGGGACATAATTAACACTCCCGCCTGCAGCCTCAGTGGTCGTTTATTCTTCTGTTACTGATTTTACTTTCCAGGAAAAGGAAAGTTTTACTGTTTTAACTGTAGTTTATCAGTGTGACAAAATTCAAGGTCCCCTTACTGGATTTCTGACAAACTTCTTCCAGGAATGAAGCTTTCAGCTCAACAGTTTAATTTCACATTAATGATCCAGTTCACTGAACATGCAGGTCCAAGCTGCCACCTGGAGGCCAGAATGAGCCACTACAGGTGAGAGGCGTGGAACCAGCACCTGTGTGTGTGTGTTTCTGTGTGTGTGTGTGTTTCTGTGTGTTTCTGTGTGTTTCTGTGTGCGTGTCTGTGTTTCTGTGTGTGTGTGTTTCTGTGTGTGTGTTTCTGTGTGTGTGTGTTTCTGTGTGTGTGTGTGTGTGTGTGTTTCTGTGTGTGTGTGTTTCTGTGTGTGTGTGTGTTTCTGTGTCTGTGTGTGTGTTTCTGTGTGTGTGTGTGTGTGTGTTTCTGTGTGTGTGTTTCTGTGTGTTTCTGTGTGTGTGTGTGTGTGTTTCTGTGTGTGTGTGTGTGTTTCTGTGTGTGTGTGTTTCTGTGTGTGTTTCTGTGTGTGTGTGTGTGTGTGTGTGTTTCTGTGTGTGTGTGTTTCTGTGTTTCTGTGTGTGTGTGTGTGTGTGTGTGTGTGTGTTTCTGTGTGTAGCAGTGGATCTGTGAAGACCGCTGAGACACATTTTAACCAGCCCCCCCGGCTCTGAGGAGGGGGGGCCGCAGGCTGGTTTCAGCTGCTGGTTCAGGCTCTGAGCTCTTCCCTGAGTCCAAAGATCAACAACAAACCACAAACCTCAGCTCCTGAGAGGATCCGTCGCCTGTTACAGTCTGCAGAGGCAGCTCTGAGGCGGGTTCAGGTCTGGTTCAGGTCTGGTTCAGGTCTGGTTCAGGTCTGGTTCAGGTCTGGTTCAGGTCTGGTTCAGGTCTGGTTCAGGTCTGGTTCAGGTCTGGTTCAGGTCTGGTTCAGGTCTGGTTCAGGTCTGGTTCAGGTCTGGTTCAGGTCTGGTTCAGGTCTGGTTGTGGTCTGGTTTAGGTCTGGTTGTGTCTGGTTGCGGTGGCTGAACTCACCTGAGCAGGTGTGAGCAGGACAGCAGCTGATCTCAGCGAGGAGCTCCTGAACTTCCACATGTTGAGGCTGAAGTGACAGGAAACAGAGCGGACAGGAAGTCACTGGCAGCCAGAGATCCTCTGTGAGCGGGAGGTCTCACTCCACAGACAGGAAATGTGAACGCTGTTACCATAGCAACTGATTTTGTCCACTGACTTCCTGTTTCAGCAGGTAGATTTCAAGGCCAATCAGAGACAAGTTTGCTGAAAACTGGAATTAAATTGTATGATTGTCACTTTTTCTGTTTTTATAACTTTCTGTAAATAAATAAAACTGTATTTTTTTTATCTTCTCTCTCCTTTATCTTTATTTTGTTTCCCTCTGTTAGATCCTTATCGTGTCTTTTTATATTTCCTTGTAGATAAAGCTTTTAAAAGTCTTTTATTTGATGTTTTTGGATTAAACTTTATGCGCAGAGCTGAGACAAAAGATATGAAACAGAGTGAGCCCTCTGACGTCATCGTCTTCTCTCAGCCAGCGCAGAGCGCGTGACGTCACGACGCTTCATATCGATCATGTATTATTTTATTATATTGCTGCTGTGTCGATCCCATAAGCGTCCGCGTGTCAGATATTTGGTTTAATTAAAAAAAACCCATAATTTTCTTTTTTTAACGGAACACAAACAATGACGAGTTTAACGTCACATCCGTTCAGGAAGTTGCTGTGAGCAGTCTCGTGCGTGCGGAGCTCCAAGGTGAGCGCGGTGTGTTCAGGTGCAGCCGGAGGAGGTTCACATGTTGACGGTGTTTCAGGGGAGCGTCCGCCGGGCGCTGTGGAGGGGGGTTCGTTTTCCTGCCCGCCGCGTCCCCGCTGCGGGCTGTGCGGGGCCGGCGCCTGGCTCAGAGGCCGCGGCAGGTCCGGGTTTGACCCGGCAGCTCTGCAGCAGAGACCGGAGGACAGTCCGGAGCTGCACGGTGGACCCGAACCTGGAGGAGCAGTTCGTGTTTCCGGACTGTACAGGTGAGACACCGCGACAGGTGCAAGTCACGTGTTTCACTTCTGTTGAAGTGTCAGCCAATCACACCTTAATATATATATAAGGTGTGATTGGCTATATAAGGTTATAATAATATATAATTATATTGATTCTTTCATTGATGGTGGCCGCTGACACAAGCCCAGCTGGAAACTGTGGCCCCGGACCTGCAGGGCCCCTGAAATGTCCCCGGCACACCTGTGCTTTGTGCTCATTGGATGAATTCTAACATGTGGTTTAATGTGACGGAGCGTCATCAGGTCTCAAACAGCAACAGCAGGTAAAGAAGCTCAGGGACAGGTGTGTCACATGACACCGTGGGAGACAAACAGGTCAGCAGATCAGAAAACATGGAGGACGTCCCACCGCTGTGACGCCACCGCTGTGACGCCACCGCTGTGACGCCACCGCGTGCATGAAGTGTATATTACTGTGTATAACTGCCATGGTGACACGTACACGTCCTGCTGTGCTCTTCTTCTTCTCTCCTGCTGCGTTCAGATCCAGAGGAGGACCGCCGTCCGGAGGAGAAAGACCTCCTCCATCAGCTGAGCCTCGCCGCCTCCTCTGCTGCTCCTCCTCCTGGATCTCCGGCTGGTCATCCCCAGACCGCTCCTCGGAGACACCTGAGGTCTCTGGAGCGACAGCTGCAGGTGCTGAGGGGCGTGGCCCAGCAGGGGGCGGAGCCTGACTCTCTCATCCGGTTCCACGACGTCGACTTCCCGCCGGATGAGAGCATGGTGACGGCGAAGACGAAGAAGCCTGCGGGGAAAAGTGAGCACAAAGTCTTCGGCAGCCCGGACGTGGATGAACCGGTCAGCGACACCTGCTGCTCGGGCTGCGGCGCCGTCCTGCACTGCGCCGCCGCCGCCGTCCCCGGATACCTGCCCAGCGAGAAGTACAAGGCGCTGCGTCAGGAAGAGCGCTTGAGCGGAGCCACCTGCCAGCGCTGCCACCTGCTGACCCACCACCACAAGGCCCTGAACCTCCACATGTCCGCAGACCAGTACCGGGCCGTGGTGCGGCAGGTCCGCCCCCGCAAGGCTCTGGTGCTGCTCATCGTCGACCTGCTGGACGTCCCCGACTCCATCGTCCCCGACCTGCCCGAGCTGGTGGGGACCAACAAACACGTCGTCGTCCTCGGCAACAAGATCGACCTCCTGCCCGGAGACTCGCCCAACTACCTGCAGCGGATCAAACGGCAGCTCTCTCGGTACTGTCAGGACGCCGGGTTTGGGGATCAGGTGACCGACGTCCACCTGATCAGCGCTAAGACCGGGTACGGCATCGAGGGTCTGATCTCCAGCCTGCAGAGTTCCTGGAGGTACAAGGGCGATGTGTACCTGGTGGGCAGCGCCAACGCGGGGAAGTCGACGCTCTTCAACACGCTGCTCGAGTCCGACTACTGCAAGTCCAAAGCCTCTGACGTCATCCACAAGGCCACCATATCCCCGTGGCCCGGTGAGCACACCAGACTCCACTCACATTTCTATCTATTTAATGTTTGTTTGTTTGTTGTCAGACACACTGAACTCAAAAAGCATGATGGGAAATATTTTCTGCATCTGCGGGGTCGTCCTCTAAATTCAGCCTGAATATAATCCACTGAAGAAATGATCTAATCAATTAACCAATGACTGTCAGCATTTATTTGGTTAAGTGTAATCTGCATTTATCTTCTTTGTTTTCATGACATTCGTGCGTAAAATGCCACGCCGTCTCTCACGCCGTCTCTCACGCCGTCTCTCACGCCGTCAGTAGAGACTAAATGGCGTGTTATTCATATGAGTCACTCTTCTAGCTTAACGCTGTAGTTGCTTTAATCCAGCGCCTGAACGCATCACTGTGATGTGATTCGTCATCACGTGACCGTGTATTTGTTTTTTCCCGCCGCGGTGCGTTCAGGGACGACTCTGAACCTGCTGAAGTTTCCCATCATCAACCCGACTCCGTACCGGATGTTCAGACGGCAGGAGCGACTGAACGCAGCGTCGAGACAGACGGAGAGCGAGCTGTCGCAGGACGAGCTGAAGAGACTGAAGCACTTCAGCAAGCAGGGCTACTTAGTGGGTAAGACGGGGAGACGGGGAGAGAGACGGGGAGGGGGTCACTGAGGATCAATATATCTTATTTATTTACTCGATAGCATTCAGTGATTTGTTTGATTTATGCTCATATTGTTTGAGTTAATGTCCACCTGTCCACCTGTCTACCTGTCCACCTATTCACCTGTCCACCTGTCCACCTGTCCACCTCTTCACCTGTCTACCTGTTCAGGTCGTGTTGGCAGGACGTTCCGGTCTGACGTCGGATCCAGACGGGACGAGATCGAGTTTGATCCCGACAGTTTGGCTTTTGGAGAAAACGAAGATGGAGAGACGAGGACAACAGGTGAGAGCACTGAGAGGGACGTCTGATTGGACGAATGATCTCCAGTTTTTATGTCCACAGGCTTCTTTTTATCAAGAAGCAGATATTTTGTAACAATGAGGAACAGGAAGCTGACTGTGTGACCTCTGAGTGACCTCTGACCTCTGTGTGACCTCTGTGTGACCTCTGACCTCTGCGTGACCTCTCAGCTCCCAGCAGGTCATCTGATGAGTTCACCTTCAACGAGCTGAAAGACGCTCACTGGCTGTTCGACACACCGGGAATCATGAAGGAGCACGATGTGAGACTCTAATCTTATCAACAACAACATCAACAATAACAACAACAACAACAACAATAACAACAATACCAACAACAACAACAACAATAATAATAATAATAATAACAACAACAATAATAATAATAACAATATCAACAACAATAATAATAACAACAATAACAACAACAATAATAATAACAATAACAACAATAACAACAACAACAATAATAATAACAATATCAACAATAACAATAACAACAACAATAATAATAATAACAATATCAACAACAACATCAACAATAACAATAACAACAACAACAACAACAATAACAACAACAACAACAACATCAATAACAACAATAACAACAACAACAATAATAATAATAATAATAATAATAACAATATCAACAACAACATCAACAATAACAACAATATCAACAATAACAATAACAACAACAATAATAATAATAATAATAATAATAACAACAACAACAACAACAATAACAACAATAATAATAATAATAACAACAACAATAACAACAACAACAATAACAACAATACCAACAACAACAACAACAACAACAACAACAACAATAATAACAATAATAACAATAACAACAACAACATCAACAACAATAATAACAACAACAACAACAATAACAACAATAACAACAACAACATCAACAACAATACCAACAACAACAATAACAACAATAACAACAACAACATCAACAACAACAATAACAACAACAATAATAATAATAATAATAATATAAAACTTCTACGACTTCAGTTCGAGTAAAGACCCAGCGACCAATCAGCTGTCAGATCTCATGCTGTCTCTCTCTCTGTCTCTGCCTGTCTGTCTCTCTCAGATCCTCAGCCTGTTGACAGAACAGGAAGTGATGTCAGTGGTCCCCACTCAGGCGGTCGTCCCGCGGACGTTCGTGTTGAAGCCGGGTTCGAGTCTGTTTCTGGGCGCTCTGGCGAGGATCGACTTCCTGCAGGTCGGTTCAGCTTCTAATTAAAGTTAAAGTTTCCTGTAAGTTAAATGGAAATGAGCGATTTATCAGTACAGTTAGCTAACTGTTAGCATGTTAGCGTGTTAGCGTAATGCTAATAAGTCTTTGGAGCTTTTAAACGAGTTAAGATGTTTGTTTCATGAAAGAGGCGAGAACAGAGACGTTGTCTCCATCTTGGTTTTCTGATGAGCGTTGAACCTCCGGCCTCGGGGGGGCGCTGCAGTGACGGCTGTTAACGATCAGCTGTTTGCATCTCGTCTCCGCAGGGAGGGAAGTCCTGCTGGTTTTCGGTCGTGGCCTCCGGTCGGCTCCCGGTTCACATCACCGGTCTGGAAAAAGCCGGCAGTGTTTACGAGAAACATGCGGGACGCGTCCTGCTGGGGGTGAGACTCTGAGCCGTGGTCACATGGTCGCAGCCAGCTGTTTCAACGGGCTGCTGATGTCTGTGTCGTGTTGCGTTCAGGTTCCTCTGGGAGGGTCGGAGCGCATGAAGGACTTTCCAGCGTTGGTTCCCGAGGAGTTCAGGTTGGAGGGTCGAGGTTACCTGGAGGCTGCTGCTGACATCAAACTGTCGTCTGCAGGTAAACACCCGACAGGTCGTCGATACAGACAGGTGACAGGCGACAGGGGACAGGCGACAGGTGACAGGCGACAGGTGACAGGGGACAGGTGACAGGGGACAGGGGACAGGTGACAGGGGACAGGCGACAGGTGACGGGACAGGCGACAGGCGACAGGGGACAGGGGACAGGCGACAGGCGACAGGGGACAGGCGACAGGCGACAGGGACAGGTGACAGGGGACAGGTGACAGGTGACAGGGGACAGGGGACAGGTGACGGGACAGGCGACAGGCGACAGGCGACAGGGGACAGGCGACAGGGGACAGGCGACAGGGGACAGGCGACAGGCGACAGGGGACAGGTGACAGGGGACAGGGGACAGGCGACAGGCGACAGGGGACAGGTGACAGGGGACAGGTGACAGGTGACAGGGGACAGGGGACAGGTGACAGGGGACAGGTGACAGCTGACAGGGGACAGGGGACAGGTGACAGGGGACAGGGGACAGGTGACAGGTGACAGGCGACAGGCGACAGGGGACAGGTGACAGGCGACAGGGACAGGGGACAGGTGACAGGTGACAGGTGACAGGGGACAGGTGACAGGCGACAGGCGACAGGGGACAGGCGACAGGCGACAGGCGACAGCGGACAGGGGACAGGTGACAGGTGACAGGCGACAGGCGACAGCTGACAGGGGACAGGTGACAGGTGACAGGCGACAGGCGACAGGGGACAGGCGACAGGGGACAGGCGACAGGCGACAGGTGACAGGCGACAGGGGACAGGTGACAGGTGACAGGTGACAGGGGACAGGTGACAGGGGACAGGCGACAGGTGACAGGTGACAGGGGACAGGTGACAGGGGACAGGTGACAGGCGACAGGTGACGGGACAGGCGACAGGTGACAGGCGACAGGACAGGGGACAGGTGACAGGCGACGGGGACAGGCGACAGGTGACAGGCGACAGGTGACAGGGGACAGGACAGGCGACAGGACAGGGGACAGGGGACGGGTGACAGGGGACAGGCGACAGGTGGCGGGACAGGCGACAGGCGACAGGGGACAGGACAGGGGACAGGCGACAGGCGACAGGGGACAGGACAGGCGACAGGCGACGGGGACAGGCGACGGGGACAGGTGACAGGGGACAGGTGACAGGTGACAGGGGACAGGGGACAGGTGGCGGGACAGGCGACAGGCGACGGGGACAGGCGACAGGGGACAGGCGACAGGGGACAGGACAGGCGACAGGGGACAGGCGACAGGGGACAGGCGACAGGCGACAGGTGACAGGGGACAGGTGACGGGGACAGGTGACAGGGGACAGGCGACGGGGACAGGTGGCGGGACAGGCGACGGGGACAGGGGACAGGGGACAGGTGACGGGCGACAGGCGACAGGGGACAGGTGACAGGTGACGGGTGACAGGGGACAGGCGACAGGCGACGGGGACAGGGGACAGGTGACAGGTGACAGGGGACAGGGGACGGGTGACAGGGGACAGGCGACGGGGACAGGTGACAGCTGACAGGGGACAGGACAGGTGACGGGGACAGGGGACAGGTGACAGGTGACAGGCGACGGGGACAGGGGACAGGTGACAGGGGACAGGCGACAGCTGACAGGGGACAGGTGACAGACAGGTGACAGGTGACGGGACAGGCGACGGGGACAGGTGACAGGGGACAGGTGACAGGCGACAGGGGACAGGTGACAGGTGACAGGTGACGGGTGACAGGGGACAGGGGACAGGTGACAGGGGACAGGTGACAGGTGACAGGCGACAGGTGACAGGGGACAGGGGACAGGTGACGGGGACAGGTGACAGGTGACAGGTGACGGGACAGGCGACAGGTGGCGGGACAGGCGACAGCTGACAGGTGACAGGTGACAGGCGACAGGGGACAGGTGACAGGTGACAGGTGACAGGCGACAGGCGAACAGCAGCAGGAAGTGTGTCGGCGTGGAGTCCGGCCTCCACGAGCCTCCAGAGCAGCTTCAGGGCTGCTGGAGTCTGAGGAGCTCTGCTGGAGGACGAGACCTTCCACAGGTGTGACGCCGGGCCGAGGTCAGGTGACGTTAGCTTGTTGTAAACATCAGCTGGCTGTTTGATGTCAGACAGTTTACACGTCCAGCCGCAGGACTTAAAAACCAGCAAAGAAGAAGAGACTGAAACGTTTTAATGGCCTCACGTTTACTCTTTACCTGTCTCTCTCTCTCTCTGTCTCTCTGCCTGTCTCTCTGCCTGTCTCTCTGCCTGTCTGTCTGCCTGTCTCTGCCTGTCTGTCTCTCTGCCTGTCTGTCTCTCTGTCTCTCTCTGCCTGTCTCTCTGTCTCTCTCTCTGCCTGTCTCTCTCTCTGCCTGTCTGTCTGTCTCTCTGCCTGTCTCTCTGCCTGTTTCTCTGTCTGTCTGTCTGCCTGTCTGCCTGCCTGCCTGTCTCTCTGCCTGTCTGTCTCTCTGCCTGCCTGCCTGTCTGTCTCTCTGCCTGTCTCTCTGCCTGTCTGTCTCTCTGCCTGTCTCTCTGCCTGTCTCTCTCTCTGCCTGTCTGTCTGCCTGTCTCTCTCTCTCTCTGTCTGTCTCTCTGTCTCTGCCTGTCTCTCTCTCTGCCTGTCTGTCTGCCTGTCTCTCTCTCTCTCTGTCTGTCTCTCTGTCTCTGCCTGTCTCTCTCTCTGCCTGTCTCTCTGCCTGCCTGTCTGTCTCTCTGCCTGTCTGTCTGCCTGTCTCTCTCTCTCTCTGTCTGTCTCTCTGTCTCTGCCTGTCTCTCTCTCTGCCTGTCTGTCTGCCTGTCTCTCTCTCTCTCTGTCTGTCTCTCTGTCTCTGCCTGTCTCTCTCTCTGCCTGTCTCTCTGCCTGCCTGCCTGTCTCTCTGCCTGTCTCTCTGCCTGCCTGTCTCTCTGTCTCTCTGCCTGTCTGTCTGCAGGTTGGGTGGCTGTGACAGCAGCAGAGGGGGACCAGGTGTCTCTGAGGGTTCACGGTCCGGAGGCGGCTGGCTTCGGTCTGAGGACGCCGCCGCTGCTTCCTCACGTCGTCTCTCTGAAAGGAGAACGCGTCCGAAAATCTGCCGCCTACAAACCCGTGAGACCGCCGGGGCTGCTGGACGGCGGCCTGTCGGCCCGCGGAGCCGAGAGGTTGCAGGTGAAGAAGAAGAAGAAGAAGAAGTGAACTCCGACACCTGCAGACAGGTGGACATGCAGAGGTACAGGTGGGAGGAGCTTCCTCCTGACTCTCCTGACACACACACAGGTGTGTGTGTGTGAACTCCATCACTACCCCTTTTCACCAATAAGGTCCGGCTGCGGCCTGCGGCAACGCACGCCACGCCCCCTTTCAGTAGAGTCTCTTCTGATTGGCTACGAGAACGCCACTTCTTCTTCTTCTCTACTCTGCGTGGCCATTTCCACTGAAACAACTTCTGTATGTGTTTCTGTGCAAAAGGTAAATTATATAAATGTTTTTGGGATTTTCAGAACTTGTAATCTTACAGATGAATCTCTTCAGTGTGTAACGTACAGGAGACGGGTTCATTTAATGTTCAGTTTAATTACAAAAACAAATAACTTTATTAAAGAACATTGAAGTTAAATGACAGCTTCTTCTTCTTCTTCTTCTTCTTCTTCTTCTGCACTCTGCTGGATAAACCAGACGCCAAAATATTACCACAAGCATTTTTCTCTGCGTTACATACCTGAAAGAAACATATCGGCGTGTTGTTATCCGATATTCGCCCATATGAAAAGCGATAGAACCGCGGTGGGCCAACGTGACGTATCGGGCTCTTATGTGACTTAATCGCGAGAAAAGTCAGCTGTTTGACTTCATTACGCTCCGACAGCGAGCGTAACCTTTCTAACAGTCGTCAGAGCCGTAGGACGGACTGCTGTGACGGCCTAACGCAGCCTTTCCTTTAGCCGTGGTGGTGATCGCATCTCATCAGGGACCCGGTCCAGCCAGCGGCGGACCCGGCCAGCCAGCGGCGGACCCGGGCCGGTCCTCAGCACGTCCCTCTCGTCCTGTGCGTCGTGCTGGTGGATGTCCGGACGACCGTTCGTATCAGGATTGTCTTTTTTAATGTTCAGCCGGGGCAAATGGATGTCAAGCTGCCATTGACATGTCCTCCGCTGGGACTGGAGTCTCACTGGATCCCTCGCGTCGCAGCGGGTTTACGGAGCCTCTCACGCCACGGTTTACCGCCACGTTTGGAAAATGTTTCCATGAGAGCAGCGGCGTAGTCGGCGTAGTCTCTCTGCCCAGCCACCTTCGAAAGGCAGCATTGCTCGCACAAACTGTTCGGATATGAATCGAGACTTAAAAATAATATTTTAATAACTTTAAAAGCACACATCAATAAGCCTTTACTCACCTGAGGCCCCCCAAACCTCCTCCGACACCTTTTCGCAGGTGCTTCTTGCATTTCTGCCCTTAAGCGCATGACGATCTCCATGTTGGAGCCCTCAGACTCGAGCTGGCGTTCTTCGCAGAGTTTCCTCACAGCGGCAGCCTCTGGAGACGTCCTCAGTGAGAGACTGAAGTTACTGTGTTCAGTCGTTTAAAACTCAGGATTTCTTTCTGTGATGGCGTCCACAGCGCACGGCGTCATGACTGGGATAGGGTATTTCATTAGCGTAGAAAAGGTTTCAGTCGTGGTCGGAAGTCATTCTCAATTGTGGAAATGGTCTGAGAACTCAGAAATTTAAGCTACTCTGTGTTACATAAGCCCCGCCTATTGTTTTCTATTGAAAACAACAGGCCTGATTACTGATTACTGGGCCGTCATGGAAACTATCAGGTCAGTTTCAGGTGAAACTAGCTAATCAACAGATACTCAGGTAGACTCCTCCCTGAGGGCGGGGCTTAAGCAACACAGAGTAGCTTAAATTTCTAATTCCCGTCCCATTTTTTCACAATTGAGAATGACTTCCGGATGGGAGCCGAAACGTCTTGATTCTGAAAACAGCGTCCAGACGACTACGACTGAAACCTTTTCTACGATGGAGCACTCCTGGACGAATGAGGGACGACACCGTGGTATTTCATTAGTTTTCACCAGGCAAAACAGATATTTTAATGTTTTTATATAATTTGGCACTGTTACACGAACATTACTACTTATTGCTGATTACTGGAAGTCTGGGAAACAAACAAACAGGAAAAGAGGCAGATCAGATGAATCCATCATCATTACTGTATTAATGCCGCGTTAATATGCTGAATAGGTAGCTGTAGACTTTGATAGTTACAAAACTTCAATGACATTGTTTCACTCTAAAAAATAAAAAAAAGTACAGATAATAAACCATTCTACGCAACGAAAAGGATGGCAGATCCACCCACCACCAACGGGTCGGTGGTCTTTGCTTTATGAGAATGGGCTCAGACAGAGGGGCGGTCCCTGGCGTTGGGCACTGAAGGGCTCGTATGGTTTCGAGCGTCCGGGCGAGTCTTCAGCACAAACATCCCGAGGCAAAACAGCGTCTGTATGTACTGTACAAGTCCAACAAGCAAATTGCCTTCAGGTGGATACAGAACATCAGATGGTTGCTCATCGTCAATGGTGTAGGTGTCAAATACGGCGTTTTCAGTTGTCTTAACTTTCTAGAATAGTTTGGGATGCGTTTGAAACATGCCATTTTGCTGTAGCCTTGTGTAGACAGGAAGGTGTAGGTGTGCACCAACAGTGCCAGGTGTTTAATTTAGCGGACCGTCACTCTGCCCGACTGAGAGATTTGTGGTATAAAGACTTGTGATGTTTCTTCTCCAAAACAAACCTCGTTAATTACTTAGGGGGACCCCGTCTCTGATATCTGTTATTTTCCATGGTAACGTAAAGCAACGTAACATGTATCCATTGTCATGTAACATGTATGTACTGTAACACAGCGTAACAGCGTAACATAATCTAACAGCGTAACAATGTAACATAGTGTAACATAATCTAACAGCGTAATAATATAACATAATGTAACAGCGTAACAATGTAACAATGTAACGTAGCGTAACATCATGTAACGTAGTGTAACAATGTAGCGTGGCGTAACAATGTAACGTAACAATGTAATAGCATAACATAATGTAACGTAGCGTAACAATGTAACGTAACAATGTAGCGTAACATAATGTAACGTAGCGTAACAATGTAACGTAGCGTAATATAATGTAGCGTAACATAATGTAACGTAGCGTAACAATGTAATGTAGCGTAACAATGTAATAGCGTAACATAATGTAGCGTAACAATGTAACGTAGCGTAACATAATGTAATAGCGTAACATAATGTAACGTAACAATGTAACGTAGCGTAACATAATGTAACGAGCGTAACATAATGTAGCGTAACATAATGTAACGTAGCGTAACAATGTAAGCGTAACATAATGGCGTAACATAATGTAACGTAGCGTAACAATGTAATAGCGTAACATAATGTAAGCGTAACATAATGTAACGTAGCGTAACATAATGTAACGTAGCGTAACAATGTAACGTAGCGTAGCGTAACATGCATCCATTGGAAACATCAGAAGAACGTCGTACCAAAGACTCACAGGGTTCTTAACAGTTCAGGTTCTATGTAGAACCAGGTTACAGGTTGAGTTCCTGCAGTGGAGAAGGATTATTCCTGTATAGAGAACCTGCTGTGATGCTGATTAAATGTGGACAGAAATATTTAATAAGTACTTTAATAATATTTATATATATTTTTTCCACTTGTGTACGGCTCTGAATGTGTTCTACAGTTTATCAGTAAAGACCAGACGGAGGCACAGAAGCAAATGATTATTTGATGAAAATCTTTATTTAAAAAAAAAAAAAAAGCAGAATAAAATATGATATTAAATTGAACTTTAATCATTCAACTGGAAATCAAACCTGTTAGGTTGTGAGGAGAATAAACAGCGCCTACCTGCAGACAGTCTAATAACAATACTTAATATGGGAGATATGCTCATTTCATCTGTCATTAGTTACAGGACGCTCACACTCCGACTCCTGTTACTTAGTAACTAATTAATTAGGAAAATATTAGTACTTTTCTCCTTGAAAGGATAAACATGGCGTTATTTTAATCTTTTTAAATCCAACTGCTGACGGCACCTCTGTGTTTACTGTAACGCAGGAAAATGTCAGCGCAACATAAAGACCTTTGTCGTTTTTAATATTCAGACAATAGTGTGTGTGTGTGTGTTTCATATCACAGTAAACTGAGTCTCTTTGGGACATTTGACGACAAAATGATTAATCAATGAATGCTCAAAATAATCAATAGTTGTTACAGCCCTGGTTGGTTTTAGTCACTTCATGGGAAGTTATGACTACTCGCACATAGAAAACAGTGGAAGGATGTTACTGCCACCAAAATATCCTCTAACAGTGATGAAATATAATTCCTCTACACGTTCAGCATTCCTCTGTAGAAACGCATCGGAGATATGAACGTTTCTTTACAACCAGGAGAAAACGTCTACATCACGTGGAGCTCCACGTTCACTTTGGCTTCTCAACTAAAAGGGAATATTGCACAGAATTATTTACAAGGAAGCAGCCTGGAGTTTAACCGAAGAGAGTTTTAGGCCAAAGGACCAGGTCTTAGGTTTTAGGCTTCATCATCGGCCACCAAAAAAAGACCAATGTGCTTCTAAATGTGGTATTAAGGAATAAAATGACGCTGATACAATAACCTGTGTAATCTCGTTTAACTAATCAGACGGCAGATCGAGCGACCTGTTTGATAAATGTCTAAGTGACGGAGCTGTAAGTCAAGTGTTCACACTGTACACGAAAAGTTTCTATAAAAAGGCAGAAACTAAACGCACGACGGTCTCTTTGGACAAACCTGCAGTTCGTCCTGCAGACTTTAACCGGCGGTCCAAAAACAAAAACATCAGAATAACTTCAGAAGGACAAAGCTAAAAAGTATCACTGTACACAAAACTGATTGTCAAAGGCACTGCGTGTTTTTAAAAATGGAAAATATAAAATATTTGGACAGACCTCACCTACGTACAGTATATTACAACAATCCCCAGCAGCTTGTAACAGAGAGTGAAATGTTTCTGTTATGATGTAATGATTCAGTTAAACAGATGAGTGTCAGTAGTGACATGAAATCAGTCAACATCCCGCTGTGGTCATGACATCATCGATACGGTCGAATGACAAAAGTCTGATTTACAAAATGGTCTAAAAATTCATTTGGCGAAATGATGGAAGACTAACGAATCTGCTGCTGCAGACGACGACATGTTAAAGACGTGAATCGCAGACGAACATGCAACATAAACACCAGACCTGCGAGCAGGTAGACTGGGGTCCAAGAACCCAGCACCACCCGACCCAAAGGAGCAGCGACCCGAGGCCTCGGTCAGAGCCTGTTCTCGGGAAGGCCGCCGCACGGCAGCAAGAAACCACAGAAAGCAAATATTGTTATTTTTTAAATGTAAACTGTTGCAGCATCATCAAGTTTAGTTTGACAGTACTGAACATTTTGGTTCTGTGCACCAGATTTGGTGACATTTGAACTATTTGCTGTGCTGATACCAAAACTGTGTCATAGCTCCACTTAACGTCAGGTTTGCACCGAACTCGGTATGAAAAATCTGGAACATATTTGGGTCATTTAATATTGTTATTATTAATTAAAACGTGACAGCGTTATGACGACACTGGAAACAAACTGGGAAGACATTTAAACAGGGTAATCCCGATGATAATCCAGGTGTTCAGTGGCCACCTACAGTTGGATTTGCACACAATTTGGCGTGCTGGATCTGGAGTGAGAGAAAAGGTTTTTCCAAAACGGCACTGTGGAAACAAAGATCAAACTCGTGTAGCTGCAAACAGAACAATTAAAACCTGCAACTGATTTTTTAACAAACAGGCTCCAAAAAAGTTTTGACACCAATTTGGTCTCTGACTCCAAAGGCCTCAGACTAGTTAGCAAAAGTGGGTTTAGCAAACTGCCACAGTGCTGGTGCTTGGACCCCTTATTACGAGGCCGTTTGTATTTACAGGCACTCAAACTGTTAACGTTTATAACCAAACATGAAAGACAGTTGATAACGACCAGCTAACTGGGGCAAACTGGTATTTTCTGTTTCTGTTTCTTCCTGACTTGGTTTTATCGTATCAGAACTCAAAGTTTCTGCTTTAAGCAAAAAAGCTGAGACCAAGACGTCCATGCAGAATGCGTTGCCATGGATACGGGTCCTCATTTCTGGCCTTTGGCCGTGTTGTCCATGTAGTAGACGTTGACAAGGTGGCGGTTCAGGTGGCGTCGGTACTCCACCTCCAAAGGGAACGTACGGTCGCAGAAGATGCACATGTGACTCTTGAGCTCCGTCGGTGTTGGGATCTCGTCGGTGGGCGTCTCGGGGTCGTTGGCCATTTTACCCGACCCAGCGCCGTTGCCGTTGAGGCCGGAGTCGTCGCTGCCCTCAGAGGCGCTGTCGCTGATGTCACTTCCTCCTTCATGGCTGCTGTGGATGCCCTCGTCGTCCTCTGGATCGGCAGGTTTGCTTCGCTGGCCTGGAAGCACCAGAGAAGGCGGTGATGCGGGTTTAACAAACGTCGGCGCAGGGTGGTCATCGGCCGGAGAAGGTGTGTCCTCACCTGAACCGCAGGTGGGTGAAACTTCCATCTTCTCCGAGGGTTTGTTCAGAGTCTTTTCTGGCGCCGCTGGAGTTGTTTCATCTGTGGAGGCCTTCTTCTGTGCAGGGCTGTTTTCTGTCGGGTGGTGCTCAGAGTCTGTGGTTTGTGTTGGGTTGTCCGGCTGATCGGATCCTTCTGGAGCGTCTGTGGATGGACGAGTCTTCTTGTCTTTAGGCGGATCCACAGTTTGTTGAAGGCCAGCTTTCTTGCTGGCATTCCTGGTCTTCTTCTGCTTCACAGGGGTTGTCCCATTGGACTTGTGGAGTGTAGGAGTGGCACCATTTATCTTCTTAGTGTCTTCTGAAGCAGGTTTCAAGTTCTCTGCAGCTGTGGCTTTCAGACGCCTGGCCTTGGATGGAGTCTCAGACGAGGACCTTTTGGAAAGATCCAGAGCCTCCGCTGCTTTCCTCTTCGCAGCCTTTTCCTTCACCACCTTTTCCTTTTGAATTTTCTTCGGACTGTCCGGTTTCTGCTGAGCTTCTTCGACGTGTTCTGGTAATTTTTCCGCCTCTTTGATCCAGACTTCCTTGACCTGTTGACGCTTTTGTTCTCCTTTCCACTGCTGTCATTCTTCTGATGTTCTTTCTCCTTCTCAGGTCGTAACTTTTCTTCCTCTTTCTCCACTTTCTGCCTCACTACTCTTTCCTCGTCCGATCTTTGTTGGTCAGATTTCTCTGTCTGCTTTTGGTCTTGTTCTGATGCAGTTACTGCTGCTTGGTCCTGGACAGCTGTTTTCTCTGCCGGCAGGTTTTTGACTCGTCTCTTTACCTTGTTATCTGTATTTACAGCAGCTGTTACTGTCTCCGTCTTGGTTTGTTTGACAGATGCGTTCTCTAGAAGATTCTCGTTGGCCTTCTCAATCTTCTTCTGCCTTGTTGTGACCTTTCTCTCCGGTTCCACCTTGTCCTTCACTTTCGATAGTTTCTCTTTCTCAGAAGAGACACTGGACTTCTTCGGAGCCTTGTCGGGTGCTTCGCTCTGCCCCGGTTGGGCGATGCTGGGCCGGCTGCTCTTTCTGATTGACAGATTGATAGGGCTCGAGTCCACACCCTCGTCCCCGTCATCCTCGTCCATGTCGAAGTCCTCCTCGACGCTGGATGAGTTGTCCAACTTGCTTGCTCTGGAGTTTTCCTCTGCACCGTCAGGACCAGGTTTCTTAACACGCAGTTTGACCTTGGAAATGTCCACGGCGACGTTGCAGCCGGAGTGCCTGGACTTGATGTGATACTGCAGGTTGCATTTCTTGGAGGCGGCGTACTTGCAGAGAGGGCACAGGAACTGGCGAGGATTGAGGTGCAGCTCGACGTGCTTCTTGAAGTTGCTGCGGTCCGCGGTCTTGTACTCGCAGTATGGGCAGGAAAGAGGTTTGGGGCCATTGTGGACCTGCCGGGCGTGGCGGGTCACCTCATGCTGGTTGGCCGCCAGGTAGTTACAACTCTCACACTTGAAAGGACGCTCACCTGCACACAGGAAGGTAAGAAGATGTCAAAACGCGGCAGGGGATAATGTGACAGCGTACAGGTGCGACACCAAAGGGTTTCATGCAGCAGGTGAGTCTGACTGATTCATCAACAAAATGATCAGCTGATATCGTCACAGACGTATCGCTACATGTTTAACCATAAACTGACATTTATTATTATTATTATTGGCTGATGAGTTGTTTCTGATGTGATTTTCCATCTGAATACCAGTCAGCGTGCATGGCCTCCACTACACAGCATCATTATTATATTTTTTATGAGACCTACACAGTCAAACCTAAGCTGAACTACATTATTAGACTCCATCATAACAAACTATTCAGACATTAGAGTCTGTTTTGTGTGTAAAATGTGACTGGTTATGTATTTTAAATCATTCAGACTCAGCGTTTGTTCATGTAGCCACTAACAGCGGTCTAAAATCTGACTGAAACAAGACTGTTCATGCAGGAAGTTTATGTCCACGCCAGAGCAGATAAACCTGAAAACACTGTTTCTGTCAAACAGGGCTCCGACTGTTTTCTAAAAGCACTCGAGTCTGTTGTTTAATTCACAGAGGAGACGTGAGGTGTGCTTTCAGACCGATCTGCTTTAGTGTGAACGCCTCAGACAGGAACACAACACAGGAAGTCACAGCATGTAGCTCTGATGCTAATCACTTTACCATGTTAATCCAACATCGACTGCTTCAGTGAGAGCAACACAAACACAAACATGTTCACAGTCAGTGACAAGAAGGAAAACACAAAAATGGCCGTATCAACAATCAACCTATTTCTACTGCTAATAATAATAATAATAACAACGACAACAATGCTCTACTGCTACCAGAAAACAGTCTGTCTCCTAGTTGTATCCCTCAGTATTTTAAGTTTTACTCTGTTTGGCTGCTGTCAGAGGTGAGACAAAGTCAATGTCTTATAGGTCACGAGAAAGTCTCAGGTCTCGGCTATGAGTCAAGACAAGCAAATCCAAAGTGAAGACCGTCAATTCAAGCACTGTCACTGTCCAGATCTACACGTGGCAAGTCAACATAGGTAAGACCCAGGTCAAGACGCATAAATACCAAGCCACGGTAGACGAGGCCCGAGTGAAGACAGGTCCACAAGGTCAACAAGTCCCAAGTCCTGAGCTTTATGTTGAGTCCCAGCAAGTCGTTATGTGCCCTTCACCACATTTAAAATCTAAGTCAAAAGTCAAGTTGCAAGTCTTCCTGGATTTTGTCCAATCTAAATTCATCAAATTCATGACTCCAGTCTGACTCTGGTCCAAGTCAGGTGGCTCGAGTCCACACCACTGGCTGTCACCGTCCAGTCGAGACCAACAAGTCCCGTCCCCCGTCCTGTAACTAATTTATTAACCTGTGCAGGTTCCTGTGTTTTAAGACTTATTTTACAGAGTTCAGTGTGGACGACTGACCGGAGTGAGTCCTCATGTGTCTGGTCAGGTGGGTCTTCTGTGAACTGGAGTAGTCGCAGTACAGACACCGGAAAGGACGGACACCTGTAAGACACAGAAAACACAACATGCATCACATGTTCACCTGGAATATGACTTAACCCTGTCGAGTCTGTCAGTTTTAGAGACATGCTGGGACTAACTGAAACGTTAGATCTGTTGCTGCTAAATGACGATCCTCTGGAGAATCCATCCAACAGATGCTGAGATATTTCACTCTGGAACAAACGGGACAGACAGACTGACATTTACACATCAGTGTCCTGGTTTTGGTCTTATTGGGGATGCGGTGTGTACATCACAGTGTCCAGGTCTCTGACGTGCCTGCTCTCCAGAAACCAGATCATAACCAGGATCCTCGAGCAGCTAGCGAGTCTACGAACAACGTCAGACTACAGACAGACGAGAGACTTGGGTGTGTCCTACCTGTGTGTGTCCTGATGTGCTGGATGTAGTTGCTCTTGCGGTCGGAGAAGTAGGAGCACTGGCTGCAGGTGTGCAGCTTGCTGGGGAAGTGATTCCTCAGGTGCTTCCTCCAGTGGTACTGGCTGACGGTGGTGTACGGACACAGAGTGCACTTAAACACCCTGCAGACACACAGCAGCAGAGACAGTCTGAGCTTACGTACGTGACTTACTGCGTGAAGATGAAACAGGAGGCGACGAGCCTTCGCCGCCTCCTGTGATCGATCATTTCAATACATCCGATCACCCGATTTCCTGTCATTAAAGCTCCCCGAGGACTTTCTGTTCACATTCAGCGTTTCCAAAACTCAGTGTGAAGCTAACAAACACGTCGGACACTTTTCACTTTAATAACTTGAATCCTGCATCGTTTACGTCCGTGTTTACGAGCCGTGATTCAATCACTATTTCACACTGAGAAACAGAAAACATGTAGATGAGACCGACTGGGCGCCCTGGCAGCTCACCTGGCAGCTCACCTGGCAGAGTGCGTACCATGTAGCAAGGCAGAGTTCTCACCTGCATGTCCCTGTCCCCGCCCCCTACCTGTCCCTGTCCCCCACCCCCTGCCTGTCCTGTCCCCCCCCTACCTGTCCCTGTCCCCCACCCCCTACCTGTCCCTGTCCCCGCCCCCTACCTGTCCCTGTCCCCCTGCCTGTCCCTGTCCCCCTGCCTGTCCCTGTCCCTGTCCCCGCCCCCTACCTGTCCCTGTCCCCCACCCCCTACCTGCCCCTGTCCCTGTCCCCCTGCCTGTCCCTGTCCCCCTGCCTGTCCTGTCCCCCTGCCTGCCCCTGTCCCCGCCCCCTACCTGTCCCTGTCCCCCACCCCCTACCTGTCCCCGCCCCCTACCTGCCCCTGTCCCCCGACCCCTGCCTGTCCTGTCTCTCCACTGTGCTTATCAGATAAAAGCAGAAATGCCTAAAAAAAAAAAGCTTTAAAAATGAAAAGATTACAACTAAATGCGACAGAGCCGGATCCTGAGGATCGGGGACCCTGAGGATCGGGGACCCTCAGGATCCGGAGCTGCGTGGTCTGTGGTGCTGTTACCTGTGGTCCTCGCCCTCCTTGCTGTGGTGTTTCAGGTGGGCGATGTAATGGTCGTATCTGTTGGTGTTGTAGCCGCACCGCTCACACCTGATCAGCCCTTTGATGTCACCTGCTGTCCCAGCAGCCCCCACCTCCCCGCTGCTCTCCATCTCGCCGCCTGACGGCGCCTGGGACTCGGGTGTTTCCGCCTCCTTGGCCTTGGTCTTGCTCCTCCCCTCCACGCGGTTCACCACCATCATCTTGCTGATGCCGTGAGTGCCGAGGTGTTCGACAAACTCTTGCTCGTTCTGAGCCTGGAAGTGACACGGTTTACAGTGGAAGGGTTTCTTCTTCTTTGTCCTCTCCGTTGCGGCGGCGGGGCTGTCTTTGTGTTTGAGGCCCTGCTCGGGTGTTTTGGTGGCGGCAGAGGGGCGGGGCTGAGCGCGAGGGGACAGGTCTTCAGCTTTGTCCCCACCGCCCTCCCCTTCCTCCTCCGTGTCGTTTCCCACGATCACGGCGTGGATGCCCGGGCCCGGAGACTCGGGGTACTCGATGATACAGACCTCTCTGTGGTTCTGGTTGTCGTAGCTGTACCTGAGGAGACACACAGGTGAGTCAACACGGCCATTAGTGACAGTGGAAAAGAGGAATTCCCACAGCTGAGGACTGATTTGATGTGACTGACATTTATCTGACAGATGACTGAAGACTTGATCGGGACGGACTGAATCTGACTTTCAGGACAGACTTGAAGTAAAAGAGTTACTAGCTGTTTTCTATAAATAGGTAAATCTGAATATGCAGCATTTTTTCATTCCACTGATTTTGTTTTTCACTCTTTCCTTTAAATAAAAAAAGAGGAATCATGGGAAAACGGGAACCTTTTAGCTGCTGTATTTCACGTGTATGAAAAAAGTGAGGTGAGCTGTGATGTCGGAGTAAACTGACTGATGTTTCAGGTGGACAGCTTTTATAAATTCACCGTCTCTGTTGCAATAAAAAGAGGAAATAAAGACTTACTGTTGAAGTGTGTTTAAAGTGCTGGACGTTCGTGAAATTATTTAGTGGTTTAGATTTTCTTACTTTTGATCTAAAACCTGGAAAGAACTTCCTGATTTATTTTAGCACGAAGCAGAAACAAACGGGGGGCGAACGGTTTCGGTCCGTCTCAGTCCGACAGTCTCGCGCTGGACGCTGGGCAAATCAGTTTGTCGCGTTTTCCTCAGATAGATTTAATTTTTTCGGTCAGGCTACAAAAATCTTTTTTCCGCATGCAACGCTGAACAAGTTAAATAATATAACAATAATAAACGATGACGTTTGTATTTCAGACTAACTCCCGACCTGATGATGCTCTCGTCCTCGCTGTCCGAGTAGCTGCATCCCACCGTCTTCAGCTCCATCATCTCCTTCTCGTCCGCCGCGCTGCCCTCACCGCCGCCGCCGCCCTCCGCCGCCGTCACTGCCGCCACGTTGGCCAGCATCACCAGCTGCGGGGCGGGCAGCGTGTTCCTGGGCATGTCACTGAGACTCTGACCGTCCTCCATCATAGAAACCCCGACAGGAAACATCTCCACCGAGAACACCGTCTGAGCGGCCATGTTGAGTTCAGCCCTTCACCTGAGTCGACAACACGGAGGATGATTAGAGACTCGACCGTAAGCTGAAGGCAGTCTGCATTTCAGATCATCAAACTAATGTAAATATTAGTCAAAGATAACACAAGTAAACACAAAATGCAGTCTTTAAATGAAGGTTGTTATTATTAAGGGAAAACAGAATCCAAACCTACATGGCCCTGTGTGAAAAAGTGATTGCCCCCTAAACCTAATAACTGGTTGCTCCACCCTTAGCAGCAACAACTGCAACCAAGCGTTTGCGATAACTTGCAGTGAGTCTTTTACAGCGCTGTGGAGGAGTTTTGGCCCACTCATCTTTGCAGAATTGTTGCAGCCACATTGGAGGGTTTTCGAGCATGAACTGCCTTTTTAAGGTCACGCCACAGCGTCTCAATAGGATTCAGGTCAGGACTTTGACTAGGCCGCTCCAAAGTCTTCATTTTGTTCTTCTTCAGCCATTCAGAGGTGGACTTGCTGGTGTTTAGGGGGCGATCACTTTCTCACACAGGGCCATGCGGGTTTGGATTTTGTTTTCCCTTAATAATAACAACCTTCATTTAAAAACTGCACTTTGTGTTTACTTGTGTTATCTTTGACTAATATTTAAATTTGTTTGATCTGAAACATTTAAGTGACAAACATGCAAAAAAATAAGAAATCAGGAAGGCAAACACTTTCTCACACCGCTGTACCGATGCTTCTGTTTTAGAGTTTGGATTTTTAATAAAATTAAACTTTCCGCAGAATGAACTGACAGAAAAGGGCTTTTTAAAATAAGAAAACCATTTACAATTAGCCTTTTCTGATGTGTGTAAATGCACTATGACACTTTTAGAGTCACACCAGTCTGAAGTTCACAGATTGGTCTTGACACGCTTCAGATTCTGATAATTCTGCATTTTTAAAAAGTAATTTAGAGTAAAAAATATTAAACATTTTGCTGTTCAGCCAACTGAACATCAGCCTCAATGTCCTCATTTATCCTGTGCTCAGCATGTGCTGTAAATAAACCGCGGGCCCCTGGACCACCGCGGGCCCCTGGACCACCGCGGGGCCCTGGACCAAGTGCTGCAGTCAGTCTGTGATCATTTTATTGATTGTGAATGTTTGTTAATACTTATAAAGCACATTACAGACTGAAACCAAACACGCTCGAGGCCCCATATTTCAGTATATATTGACGTCTCGCTGGTGCACATCACTAAATACATTTGTGCTCAATCAAACTACCACAAGGACCCAGAGCTCGTTTGTGCCCCGGGGGGCCACCAGCAGGTTAATCTGGCCAAAAGTCCAGCAGCTGTTCAGTCTAACTGATAAGTTACGGGTTACAGTCAGATTAGAAAATGTTAAATCTTCCGGTTTCCTCGGCCAGCTGCAGTCCACATTCATTTCAAAGTGAACTTTTCACATTAATCTCATGTAGTTTCTGGTATCACACTTTGCTGTGGAAACTCGCACACTGAAAATGTGTCTGTCGGCCATTTTGAAACAGCACCACAGCTCAGTCGACAGCGCCATAGGGACAGAAAAAAACACGTTCAGAAGTCCCTCTGGAAAACACCGACTTTAACTCATTACACTGAAGAGACTGTCTCGGGTTTAACAAACTGATGGTTTCAGAGTGAAAACATTCAGATCTGACGATAGTTTGATCGCCGAAAGTTACAAAAAGGGAAGTAAACGGATTTTTTACTAGGAACATAGAAAGTGATAAAAACCTCAAATCAGCCAAATAACAAACAGCCCATCGACAAATATCTGATGAAATCTTAAACACAGTTAAACTTGAAGGGAGTTTGGTGAAGGGAGACTCTTCACAGGAAGCTAACAGTTAACTTAAGTTGTTTTAGCGCAGTTGGAGCAACAAAATCCACTTTAGTGTCGACAAGCTGGTAAAACGTGGGGTGATAATTTAAATCCAGTCAGTCAAAGATTAAAAAGTGAAAGTCTGATAATCTGCTGTGGTTTCGGAGGATTTAACGAGCGATTAAAACCCGTTCATTGTTCTGCTGTTCAGTGTCGGCCGCTGTGCTGTCTGCTGAAATGTGTTGTAAAGTTTGTGCGGACAGTTAAAGTCTGCGGGAAGTCGCTGAGGGTCACGCGGAGTCGCGGTCGTGATTTTCGGAGACCGTCTCGGGTTCTGTCGGTGTTTCAGAAAAGTTTGCGGAAGCGCAGAAGTCGCATCAAACAGCGACATTTTGATTTAGAAGTTTGAAGTTGCTGTGAAGTTTTATCGGAGGTCTCCCCTGTTGTTTTCGGCGGTGAAGCTACAGTAAAGCGCTGGAGCCGGGTGTTGGTGCCGGAGTGTTAGCCATGGTCCTGATCAGCCCCGGACAGCGCCTTCTTCACCAACTCGCCGCCTCCATTTTCCCCCAAACTGCCAACAACTTTCCAGCGGCTCCGCTCCGACTAACGCCCGCCGCAGCGCCAGTTAGTGTCCGGCATTAAACCCCGAACAGCAGCGAGACTCACCGACTCTTCAGATCCAAACTTTACTCGACTTCACTTCACTTTTTTCCAGCTTTGGGATTTTCTTTCTTCGACGAACGGCGCAGAAAGAAAAGTGTAGAAGTTTCCGCACATTCCTCCACAGCGCGCGACGTACGGCGGGTGACGTCAGCACGTCGCTCCGGCGGCGAGCCGGAAGTCTGCGTGTTCGAAGCTTCAGGACCAGAACCGGCATGTGAACGCGCAGGAGTTTGACTCCGGTTCATCGTCGCTCTGTGTTGCACGCGGTTCCAGCAGACGCAGATTAAAACACGTTATACACATACAAGTTCAGCAGCAATGAGTTCACCTGGAGCTGCTGTTCAGATGTGAAACACTGCAGAAACCGCCCTTCAGTGACGTCTTATTGTCATATTCAGAATATCTGGAGTATGTTACGTGTCAGCTCAGATGTCTGACCTGACTGTAAACAGTGTGCAGCCCACACGGACCCGTAACACACTGCTGTAGTGGTGAAACAAGGACTCCTCACTAGATAGTGCTGCTCTGAAATCATCAGTAACACATGAAATGAACTTCATCTTCAGGCTCACATAAATCATGAAACACAGTCTGTTTCCACAGCTTACGGTGATGAACCTGAATGTAGCCTAACCGCTCACAGAGATCTCTGGAGAGTCCGCGAGCTCACGTCTGGTGGCAGGCTGCCGACTGACCTGCCGCCACTGAGCCAGCCCGATGAACTGCATAAAAGCCTGATAAACTGCATAAAAGCCTGATAAACTGTATAAAAAGCCAGATGAACTGTATAAAAACCTGATAAACTGTATAAAAAGCCAGATAAACTGTATAAAAAGCCTGATAAACTGCATTAAAAGCCTGATAAACTGTATAAAAAGCCAGATAAAATGTATAAAAAGCCTGATAAACTGTATAAAAGCCTGATAAACTGTATAAAAGCCTGATAATCTGTATAAAAGCCTGATAAACTGTATAAAAGCCTGATAAACTGTATAAAAGCCTGATAAAATGTATAAAAGCCTGATAAACTGCATTTAAAGCCTGATAAACTGCATTTAAAGCCTGATAAACTGTATAAAAGCCTGATAAACTGTATAAAAGCCTGATAAACTGCATTTAAAGCCTGATAAACTGTATAAAAGCCTGATAAACTGCATTAAAAGCCTGATAAACTGTATAAAAGCCTGATAAACTGCATTTAAAGCCTGATAAACTGCATTTAAAGCCTGATAAACTGTATAAAAGCCTGATAAACTGCATTTAAAGCCTGATAAACTGCATTTAAAGCCTGATAAACTATATAAAAGCCTGATAAACTGCATTTAAAGCCTGATAAACTGTATAAAAGCCTGATAAAACTGTATAAAAGCCTGATAAACTGCATTTAAAGCCTGATAAACTGCATTAAAAGCCTGATAATCTGTATAAAAGCCTGATAAACTGTATAAAAGCCTGATAAACTGCATTAAAAGCCTGATAATCTGTATAAAAGCCTGATAAACTGCATTTAAAGCCTGATAAACTGCATTTAAAGCCTGATAAACTGTATAAAAGCCTGATAAACTGTATAAAAGCCTGATAAACTGCATTTAAAGCCTGATAAACTGTATAAAAGCCTGATAAACTGTATAAAAGCCTGATAAACTGCATTTAAAGCCTGATAAACTGTATAAAAGCCTGATAAACTGCATTAAAAGCCTGATAATCTGTATAAAAGCCTGATAAACTGCATTTAAAGCCTGATAAACTGCATTTAAAGCCTGATAAACTGTATAAAAGCCTGATAAACTGCATTTAAAGCCTGATAAACTGTATAAAAGCCTGATAAACTGTATAAAAGCCTGATAAACTGCATTAAAAGCCTGATAATCTGTATAAAAGCCTGATAAACTGTATAAAAGCCTGATAAACTGTATAAAAGCCTGATAAACTGCATTAAAAGCCTGATAATCTGTATAAAAGCCTGATAAACTGCATTTAAAGCCTGATAAACTGTATAAAAGCCTGATAAACTGCATTTAAAGCCTGATAAACTGTATAAAAGCCTGATAAACTGTATAAAAAGCCTGATAAAATGTATAAAAGCCTGATAAACTGCATTTAAAGCCTGATAATCTGTATAAAAGCCTGATAAACTGTATAAAAGCCTGATAAACTGTATAAAAGCCTGATAAACTGCATTTAAAGCCTGATAAACTGTATTAAAGCCTGATAAACTGTATTAAAGCCTGATAAACTGCATTTAAAGCCTGATAAACTGTATAAAAGCCTGATAAACTGTATAAAAGCCTGATAAACTGCATTTAAAGCCTGATAAACTGTATAAAAGCCTGATAAAATGTATAAAAAGCCTGATAAACTGTATTAAAGCCTGATAAACTGTATAAAAGCCTGATAAACTGCATTTAAAGCCTGATAAAATGTATAAAAAGCCTGATAAACTGTATTAAAGCCTGATAAACTGCATTTAAAGCCTGATAAACTGTATAAAAGCCTGATAAACTGCATTTAAAGCCTGATAAACTGTATAAAAGCCTGATAAACTGCATTTAAAGCCTGATAAACTGCATTTAAAGCCTGATAAACTGTATAAAAGCCTGATAAAATGTATAAAAAGCCTGATAAACTGCATTTAAAGCCTGATAAACTGTATAAAAGCCTGATAAACTGCATTTAAAGCCTGATAAACTGCATTAAAAGCCTGATAATCTGTATAAAAGCCTGATAAACACATGACGCTCTGCACCGTCTGTTCTTCTTTAATCACTTTTAATCTTCTCAATAGTAAAGTCTGCATTCAAACTGTTCATTTCAACACCCACGTTGAACTCAGGATCGGGATTAGGATCAGGATCAGAATCAGAATCAGAATCAGGATCAGGATCAGAATCAGGATCAGAATCGGGATCAGAATCGGGATCGGGATCAGGATCAGGATCAGAATCAGGATCAGAACCAGGATCAGGATCAGAATCAGAATCAGGATCAGATTCAGGATCAGAATCAGGATTAGGATTAGGATCAGGATCAGAATCAGGATCAGGATCAGGATCAGAATCAGGATCAGGATCAGAATCGGGATCAGGATCAGGATCAGAATCAGGATCAGAACCAGGATCAGGATCAGAATCAGAATCAGGATCAGATTCAGGATCAGAATCAGGATTAGGATCAGGATCAGGATCAGGATCAGGATCAGAATCAGGATCAGATTCAGGATCAGAATCAGGATTAGGATCAGGATCAGAATCAGGATCAGATTCAGGATCAGGATCAGAATCGGGATCAGATTCAGGATCAGGATCAGATTCAGGATCAGAATCAGAATCAGGATCGGGATCGGGATCAGAATCAGGATCAGGATCAGAATCAGGATCAGGATCAGGATTGGGATCAGGATCAGAATCAGGATCAGGATCAGAATCAGGATCAGGATCAGGATTGGGATCAGGTTTATTGCCCAGCAGGTTTTCACATCAAAGGAATTTCTCTTGGTGTTTTGGTGCCCAACAATAAACAGGAGAATATAAAGTTAGTACTAAAGCCAAGAAGCATAAATAACAATGAAACAGAATAAAATATGAAGAAATAATGAAAAGAAAGTTTGACTGTTTTACACTTTTCTCCACATGAGGTCGTTTCTGCTTCACTTCCATCATCCCCACGTGCCTGCCTCAGGCTGGTAAAATACATAATGTACATTAATAAATATACATTAATAAATATACATTAATAAATATACATTAATAAATATACATTAATAAATATATAAAGACTGATCATCAGTGTTGTTTTAAATTTGCTCCAAAAGTCAGAAAGCAGATTCACTTTTCTTCTTATGAATCAGCATTTAAACCGGATTCTGCGTCAGGTGACTGATCTCACCTGAACCGGGACTGATCAATCCATGACTAATAAACACCAATGATCAAAGTTCATTAATCATTGATCGATAACCTTGCTGTGTGGGAGGAAAGCGTCACGCCCCTCGAGCTTCTCAAAGCTGCTTCAAACGCCCCGGAAACACCCCGGAAGTGTGGTGCATCCGCCTTCAAAATAAAAGCGTAAACCCTGTGGCGGTGCTGGGATGACGAGGCTACAGGACTGAGTGAGGGACATTAAATAGGAACTAAAGATAAAAAGCAGAAAAGCACAACGTCTTAAGTCAAAGGGACAGTTCGGCCCAGACCCAGAGTCCTCCTCTCAGCTGTTTATCATCTGGACTGCAGAGCTCTGGAGACAAACCCGTTCAGACGTCTGCACGTTTTTAATATAACGGGACTAAGAGGCGCTCAGCTGGTGGAGCTCAAAGCACCAACAACTACATTTTAAACAACAACAGCAGAGTCTGTTTGCAGAGATCCGGACCCGGTGCTGAAGATGATCCTCAGCTGTGTGGTGAGCGGCTTCATGCGGGAACTAAGCTCAGCATGAACAGTCTAGATGGACAAACAGCAGCACAGGTGCATTTCTGATTGTCCCTTTAAATATAAAGTTATGTTTCTACTTGTAGTGTTTTTATCCAGATGCATAATAACTTGTTTGTGTTACATGTTGTCTATATTTAGTCTCATGCTGGATTAAATCAACAGTGAGGGCGGTACAAATGCTAATTCAAATCAGGAATCTTTTAAATCCAACTGCTGACGGCACCTCTGTGTTTACTGTAACGCAGGAAAATGTCAGCGCAACATAAAGACCTTTGTCGTTTTAATATAACGGGACTAAGAGGCGCTCAGCTGGTGGAGCTCAAAGCACCAACAACTACATTTTAAACAACAACAGCAGAGTCTGTTTGCAGAGATCCGGACCCGGTGCTGAAGATGATCCTCAGCTGTGTGGTGAGCGGCTTCATGCGGGAACTAAGCTCAGCATGAACAGTCTAGATGGACAAACAGCAGCACAGGTGCATTTCTGATTGTCCCTTTAAATATAAAGTTATGTTTCTACTTGTAGTGTTTTTATCCAGATGCATAATAACTTGTTTGTGTTACATGTTGTCTATATTTAGTCTCATGCTGGATTAAATCAACAGTGAGGGCGGTACAAATGCTAATTCAAATCAGGAATCTTTTAAACATCTTTGCTGCTTTATCATTTTGCAGCTGAACAAAGAACACAGATAAAAATCATTATGTAAATGTTCAGAATCATTTCACACTAATTATTTGAGTTTCCTACAGAACTTCTTCAGATTTCAATCTTTAACCAACAAACACGTTTAAAATGATGAAGAGACAAGGAAGAGATGAGGAAGAGATGAGGAAGAGATGAGGAAGAAATGAGGAAGAGACAAGAAAGAGATGAGGAAGAAATGAGGCCCACACGGACCCGTAACACACTGCTGTAGTGGTGAAACAAGGACTCCTCACTAGATAGTGCTGCTCTGAAATCATCAGTAACACATGAAATGAACTTCATCTTCAGGCTCACATAAATCATGAAACACAGTCTGTTTCCACAGCTTACGGTGATGAACCTGAATGTAGCCTAACCGCTCACAGAGATCTCTGGAGAGTCCGCGAGCTCACGTCTGGTGGCAGGCTGCCGACTGACCTGCCGCCACTGAGCCAGCCCGATAAACTGCATAAAAGCCTGATAAACTGTATAAAAAGCCAGATAAAATGTATAAAAAGCCTGATAAACTGTATAACAGCCTGATAAACTGCATTTAAAGCCTGATAAACTGTATAAAAGCCTGATAAACTGCATTTAAAGCCTGATAAACTGTATAAAAGCCTGATAAACTGTATAAAAGCCTGATAAACTGCATTTAAAGCCTGATAAACTGCATTAAAAGCCTGATAATCTGTATAAAAGCCTGATAAACTGTATAAAAGCCTGATAAACTGTATAAAAGCCTGATAAACTGCATTTAAAGCCTGATAAACTGTATAAAAGCCTGATAAACTGTATAAAAAGCCTGATAAAATGTATAAAAGCCTGATAAACTGCATTTAAAGCCTGATAATCTGTATAAAAGCCTGATAAACTGTATAAAAGCCTGATAAACTGCATTTAAAGCCTGATAAACTGTATAAAAGCCTGATAAACTGCATTTAAAGCCTGATAATCTGTATAAAAGCCTGATAAACTGTATAAAAGCCTGATAAACTGTATAAAAGCCTGATAAACTGCATTTAAAGCCTGATAAACTGTATAAAAGCCTGATAAACTGTATAAAAGCCTGATAAACTGCATTTAAAGCCTGATAAACTGTATAAAAGCCTGATAAACTGTATAAAAGCCTGATAAACTGTATAAAAGCCTGATAAACTGCATTTAAAGCCTGATAAACTGTATAAAAGCCTGATAAACTGTATAAAAGCCTGATAAACTGCATTTAAAGCCTGATAAACTGTATAAAAGCCTGATAAACTGTATAAAAAGCCTGATAAAATGTATAAAAGCCTGATAAACTGCATTTAAAGCCTGATAATCTGTATAAAAGCCTGATAAACTGTATAAAAAGCCTGATAAACTGCATTTAAAGCCTGATAAACTGTATAAAAGCCTGATAAACTGTATAAAAGCCTGATAAACTGCATTTAAAGCCTGATAATCTGTATAAAAGCCTGATAAACTGTATAAAAAGCCTGATAAACTGCATTTAAAGCCTGATAAACTGTATAAAAGCCTGATAAACTGTATAAAAGCCTGATAAACTGTATAAAAGCCTGATAAACTGCATTTAAAGCCTGATAAACTGTATAAAAGCCTGATAAACTGCATTTAAAGCCTGATAATCTGTATAAAAGCCTGATAAACTGTATAAAAGCCTGATAAACTGTATAAAAGCCTGATAAACTGCATTTAAAGCCTGATAAACTGCATTTAAAGCCTGATAAAATGTATAAAAAGCCTGATAAACACATGACGCTCTGCACCGTCTGTTCTTCTTTAATCACTTTTAATCTTCTCAATAGTAAAGTCTGCATTCAAACTGTTCATTTCAACACCCACGTTGAACTCAGGATCAGGATTGGGATCAGGATCAGAATCAGGATCAGTATCAGTATCAGGATCAGGATCAGGATCAGAATCAGAATCAGGATCAGTATCAGGATCAGGATCAGGATCAGAATCAGAATCAGGATCAGAATCGGGATCAGAATCGGGATCGGGATCAGAATCAGAATCAGAATCAGGATCAGAATCAGGATCAGGATCAGGATCAGAATCAGGATCAGATTCAGGATCAGAATCAGGATTAGGATTAGGATCAGGATCAGAATCAGGATCAGGATCAGGATCAGAATCAGGATCAGGATCAGAATCAGGATCAGGATCAGAATCAGGATCAGGATCAGGATCAGGATTGGGATCAGGATCAGTATCAGGATCAGTATCAGGATCAGTATCAGGATCAGAATCAGGATCAGGATTGGGATCAGGATCAGGATTGGGATCAGGATCAGGATTGGGATCAGGATCAGAATCAGAATCAGGATCAGAATCAGAATCAGGATCAGTATCAGGATCAGTATCAGGATCAGGATCAGTATCAGGATCAGAATCAGAATCAGGATCAGGATTGGGATCAGGATCAGGATCAGTATCAGGATCAGTATCAGGATCAGGATCAGAATCAGGATCAGGATTGGGATCAGGATCAGAATCAGGATCAGAATCAGAATCAGAATCAGGATCAGGATCAGTATCAGGATCAGGATTGGGATCAGGATCAGTATCAGGATCAGGATTGGGATCAGGATCAGAATCAGAATCAGAATCAGGATCAGGATCAGAATCAGGATCAGTATCAGGATCAGGATCAGAATCAGAATCAGGATCAGGATTGGGATCAGGATCAGTATCAGGATCAGGATTGGGATCAGGATCAGAATCAGAATCAGGATCAGGATTGGGATCAGGATCAGGATTGGGATCAGGATCAGTATCAGGATCAGGATTGGGATCAGGATCAGGATTGGGATCAGGATCAGTATCAGGATCAGAATCAGGATCAGAATCAGGATCAGTATCAGGATCAGTATCAGGATCAGTATCAGGATCAGAATCAGGATCAGTATCAGGATCAGTATCAGGATCAGGATTGGGATCAGGATCAGTATCAGGATCAGAATCAGGATCAGTATCAGGATCAGTATCAGGATCAGGATCAGAATCAGGATCAGGATCAGGATTGGGATCAGGATCAGTATCAGGATCAGAATCAGGATCAGTATCAGGATCAGTATCAGGATCAGGATCAGGATTGGGATCAGGATCAGGATCAGTATCAGGATCAGGATCAGGATCAGAATCAGGATCAGAATCAGAATCAGAATCAGGATCAGGATTGGGATCAGGATCAGTATCAGGATCAGTATCAGGATCAGTATCAGGATCAGTATCAGGATCAGGATTGGGATCAGGATCAGTATCAGGATCAGAATCAGGATCAGTATCAGGATCAGTATCAGGATCAGAATCAGAATCAGAATCAGAATCAGAATCAGAATCAGGATCAGAATCAGGATCAGTATCAGGATCAGTATCAGGATCAGTATCAGGATCAGAATCAGGATCAGAATCAGGATCAGAATCAGGATCAGAATCAGGATCAGGATCAGGATCAGTATCAGGATCAGGATCAGTATCAGGATCAGGATCAGTATCAGGATCAGTATCAGGATCAGTATCAGGATCAGTATCAGGATCAGGATCAGAATCAGAATCAGGATCAGTATCAGGATCAGTATCAGGATCAGGATTGGGATCAGGATCAGGATCAGGATTGGGATCAGGATCAGTATCAGGATCAGGATTGGGATCAGGATCAGGATTGGGATCAGGATCAGTATCAGGATCAGGATCAGAATCAGAATCAGGATCAGGATCAGAATCAGAATCAGGATCAGTATCAGGATCAGTATCAGGATCAGTATCAGGATCAGGATCAGAATCAGGATCAGGATCAGTATCAGGATCAGTATCAGGATCAGGATCAGAATCAGAATCAGGATCAGAATCAGAATCAGAATCAGAATCAGGATCAGGATTGGGATCAGGATCAGGATCAGGATCAGTATCAGGATCAGAATCAGGATCAGAATCAGAATCAGGATCAGGATTGGGATCAGGATCAGGATCAGGATTGGGATCAGGATCAGAATCAGGATCAGAATCAGAATCAGGATCAGTATCAGGATCAGTATCAGGATCAGAATCAGGATCAGTATCAGGATCAGGATTGGGATCAGGATCAGGATTGGGATCAGGATCAGGATCAGTATCAGGATCAGTATCAGGATCAGTATCAGGATCAGTATCAGGATCAGTATCAGGATCAGGATTGGGATCAGGATCAGAATCAGAATCAGAATCAGGATCAGAATCAGAATCAGGATCAGGATCAGGATCAGAATCAGGATCAGGATCAGTATCAGGATCAGAATCAGGATCAGAATCAGGATCAGGATCAGAGATGAGGAGGAGGAGGAGCCGGCGAAGAAGCTGGAGAAATGCCCGGAAACGTCGCCTCTGCTGGGTAAGACTCGGTGTGACCTCCGGTCTGTGATGCGGAGCTGTCAGGGCTCGACAGGTGTTCACAGGTGTCTCTTAAAGGAGAACCCAGGTGCCGCACAGGGTCCAGGTCGTCACCTTTGTCAGGTCGCAGTTTTGTTAAACAAAGCGTCCTGTCAACCTGTGATTTTCATACCGAAGTGAAACCAGCAGCTGACTGGGAGGAAGCGCAGGTGACAGGTGAGGTCGCTGATCTGAGGCCGCGCTTATCGGACGGCTCAGCACCACAGGAGTGAAACCAGTGTTGTTATGTTTATCGATCGACAGTATTGATGACGCTTCAGCGCTGGCGGTCAGCAGGATGAAGACCGGAGAGAGGCAGACGGCCATGTTTCAGTCTCGGACATTAGTAGAAGTTATGAGTCGCGGTCAGCGGCGGCGAGTTACTGAGTCATCACAGTTACACGCCATAATATAGCGCTGAAGCGAATGCACAGCTTGCAGCAGCCGTGGCGTGTGTTTGAATCGCAGCCCTGAATGAAGCGACGCGTGTCGGCGTCTCTGAACCATCAGCGGACCCGCAGCTTCACGGAGCTCGCCGTTCATCTGCCGCTGCTCCGGTTCGCTCTCGGCTCTCAGGCGCGCTGCCAGAGAAGAAGAAGAAAACTTCCCTCAGCTTCTCTTAGTTTGTTTCTCACAGAGACCAACAGATTTATTAGATTATTATTATTATTATTATTATTATTATTATTATTATTATTATTATTATTATTATTATTATTATTATTATTATTATTATTATTATTATTATTATTATTATTATTATTATTATTATTATTATTATTATTATTATTATTATTATTATTATTATTATTATTATTATTATTATTATTATTATTATTATTATTATTATTATTATTATTATTATTATTATTATTATTATTATTATTATTATTATTATTATTATTATTATTATTATTATTATTATTATTATTATTATTATTATTATTATTATTATTATTATTATTATTATTATTATTATTATTATTATTATTATTATTATTATTATTATTATTATTATTATTATTATTATTATTATTATTATTATTATTATTATTATTATTATTATTATTATTATTATTATTATTATTATTATTATTATTATTATTATTATTATTATTATTATTATTATTATTATTATTATTATTATTATTATTCAGGATCAGAATCAGGATCAGGATTGGGATCAGGATCAGAATCAGGATCAGGATCAGGATCAGAATCAGGATCAGGATCAGAATCAGGATCAGGATCAGAATCAGGATCAGGATCAGGATCAGGATTGGGATCAGGATCAGTATCAGGATCAGTATCAGGATCAGTATCAGGATCAGGATCAGGATCAGTATCAGGATCAGGATTGGGATCAGGATCAGAATCAGAATCAGAATCAGGATCAGAATCAGAATCAGGATCAGTATCAGGATCAGGATCAGGATCAGAATCAGAATCAGAATCAGAATCAGAATCAGGATCAGAATCAGGATCAGTATCAGGATCAGGATCAGTATCAGGATCAGTATCAGGATCAGGATCAGGATCAGGATCAGGATCAGAATCAGGATCAGTATCAGGATCAGAATCAGAATCAGGATCAGAATCAGGATCAGAATCAGGATCAGAATCAGAATCAGGATCAGTATCAGGATCAGAATCAGAATCAGAATCAGAATCAGGATCAGGATCAGAATCAGAATCAGAATCAGAATCAGGATCAGGATCAGGATCAGAATCAGAATCAGGATCAGAATCAGGATCAGAATCAGAATCAGAATCAGAATCAGAATCAGGATCAGGATCAGGATCAGTATCAGGATCAGTATCAGGATCAGGATCAGAATCAGGATCAGAATCAGGATCAGTATCAGGATCAGTATCAGGATCAGTATCAGGATCAGTATCAGGATCAGAATCAGAATCAGGATCAGGATTGGGATCAGGATCAGTATCAGGATCAGAATCAGGATCAGTATCAGGATCAGAATCAGAATCAGAATCAGAATCAGGATCAGTATCAGGATCAGGATCAGAATCAGGATCAGAATCAGGATCAGTATCAGGATCAGGATCAGTATCAGGATCAGGATCAGTATCAGGATCAGAATCAGGATCAGGATCAGGATCAGAATCAGAATCAGAATCAGGATCAGTATCAGGATCAGTATCAGGATCAGTATCAGGATCAGGATCAGTATCAGGATCAGTATCAGGATCAGGATCAGGATCAGTATCAGGATCAGAATCAGAATCAGGATCAGGATCAGTATCAGGATCAGTATCAGGATCAGGATCAGGATCAGTATCAGGATCAGGATCAGTATCAGGATCAGTATCAGGATCAGAATCAGAATCAGGATCAGTATCAGGATCAGAATCAGGATCAGAATCAGAATCAGAATCAGGATCAGGATCAGGATCAGGATTGGGATCAGGATCAGGATCAGGATCAGAATCAGAATCAGAATCAGAATCAGAATCAGAATCAGAATCAGAATCAGAATCAGAATCAGAATCAGAATCAGAATCAGGATCAGAATCAGGATCAGAATCAGAATCAGAATCAGAATCAGAATCAGAATCAGAATCAGAATCAGAATCAGAATCAGAATCAGAATCAGGATCAGAATCAGAATCAGAATCAGAATCAGGATCAGAATCAGAATCAGAATCAGAATCAGGATCAGGATTGGGATCAGGATCAGAATCAGGATCAGTATCAGGATCAGAATCAGAATCAGAATCAGAATCAGGATCAGGATCAGAATCAGGATCAGTATCAGGATCAGTATCAGGATCAGAATCAGAATCAGGATCAGTATCAGGATCAGTATCAGGATCAGAATCAGGATCAGAATCAGGATCAGAATCAGAATCAGGATCAGTATCAGGATCAGAATCAGGATCAGTATCAGGATCAGTATCAGGATCAGTATCAGGATCAGAATCAGGATCAGAATCAGGATCAGAATCAGGATCAGGATCAGGATCAGAATCAGGATCAGAATCAGGATCAGGATCAGAATCAGAATCAGGATCAGGATCAGGATCAGAATCAGAATCAGGATCAGAATCAGAATCAGGATCAGAATCAGGATCAGAATCAGAATCAGGATCAGAATCAGGATCAGGATCAGAATCAGGATCAGGATCAGAATCAGGATCAGAATCAGGATCAGGATCAGGATCAGAATCAGAATCAGGATCAGAATCAGGATCAGAATCAGAATCAGGATCAGGATCAGAATCAGGATCAGGATCAGAATCAGGATCAGGATCAGAATCAGGATCAGAATCAGAATCAGAATCAGGATCAGGATCAGGATCAGAATCAGGATCAGGATCAGAATCAGGATCAGAATCAGAATCAGAATCAGGATCAGGATCAGAATCAGGATCAGGATCAGAATCAGAATCAGGATCAGAATCAGAATCAGGATCAGAATCAGGATCAGGATCAGAATCAGAATCAGGATCAGAATCAGGATCAGGATCAGAATCAGGATCAGGATCAGGATCAGAATCAGGATCAGTATCAGGATCAGAATCAGGATCAGGATCAGAATCAGGATCAGGATCAGAATCAGGATCAGAATCAGGATCAGAATCAGGATCAGGATCAGAATCAGGATCAGGATCAGGATCAGAAGAGATGAGGAAGAGACGAGGAAGAGATGAGGAAGAGATGAGGAAGAGACGTGAGGAGACGTCCTGTCATGTCGCTGCTTCATTACAATAAAGTTTTAAAACTTGTATGGTTGTGGCCCCACAGAGCTGTAAACATATATGGACATTTTCAAGCAATACAGCTTTCAACCACATCTCAAGGTCTTCTTCGGTGGACAGAGTTTGCTCAGTTGACCTCAGTATGGATTACAACTGAACTATCTCCATGACAACTGCTGAGGAAGAACTTGAGATATGGTCGAAAGCTCTGGAGAAAATGCTAGTAAGTGAACCTAAGATTTATTTTGTCAAACTACATTTTCTAAGATCAAGAACGAACTTTCACACTGAAAATAAGAAAACAAAGTAAAAGAAAACAAAAGAAAATAGAATAAAGAAATAAAACAGGACAAAATAAGAAATGAAGAAATAATGAAAAAGAAAGTTTGACTGTTTTTACACTTTTTCTCCACATGAGGTCGTTTCTGCTTCACTTCCATCATCCCCACGTGCCTGCCTCAGGCTGGTAAAAATACATAATGTACATTAATAAATATACATTAATAAATATATAAAGACTGATCATCAGTGTTGTTTTAAATTTGCTCCAAAAGTCAGAAAGCAGATTCACTTTTTCTTCTTATGAATCAGCATTTAAACCGGATTCTGCGTCAGGTGACTGATCTCACCTGAACCGGGACTGATCAATCCATGACTAATAAACACCAATGATCAAAGTTCATTAATCATTGATCGATAACCTTGCTGTGTGGGAGGAAAGCGTCACGCCCCTCGAGCTTCTCAAAGCTGCTTCAAACGCCCCGGAAACACCCCGGAAGTGTGGTGCATCCGCCTTCAAAATAAAAGCGTAAACCCTGTGGCGGTGCTGGGATGACGAGGCTACAGGACTGAGTGAGGGACATTAAATAGGAACTAAAGATAAAAGCAGAAAAGCACAACGTCTTAAGTCAAAGGGACAGTTCGGCCCAGACCCAGAGTCCTCCTCTCAGCTGTTTATCATCTGGACTGCAGAGCTCTGGAGACAAACCCGTTCAGACGTCTGCACGTTTTTAATATAACGGGACTAAGAGGCGCACAGCTGGTGGAGCTCAAAGCACCAACAACTACATTTTAAACAACAACAGCAGAGTCTGTTTGCAGAGATCCGGACCCGGTGCTGAAGATGATCCTCAGCTGTGTGGTGAGCGGCTTCATGCGGGAACTAAGCTCAGCATGAACAGTCTAGATGGACAAACAGCAGCACAGGTGCATTTCTGATTGTCCCTTTAAATATAAAGTTATGTTTCTACTTGTAGTGTTTTATCCAGATGCATAATAACTTGTTTGTGTTACATGTTGTCTATATTTAGTCTCATGCTGGATTAAATCAACAGTGAGGGCGGTACAAATGCTAATTCAAATCAGGAATCTTTTAAACATCTTTGCTGCTTTATCATTTTGCAGCTGAACAAAGAACACAGATAAAAAATCATTATGTAAATGTTCAGAAAATAGCGCGCCTGGTGTAGCTATCTGACCAATTGTCCTAGACAGAAGACCGTGGAATACAGTTGAAAGCTCCGTAAAAAGTTGTGTGTAACTTGAGTTAAGATTTGTTTGTCAAATTATTTGAATTTTTATAGTTACTCTTTTATTAAAGTTTATCACTGCAACTTTACCTAATACATATAGTTGTGAGTTTATTAATTATAATTAAACTGTAAAGTCTCCGTCCGGTGAAGTCACCTTCACAGCATGGGTTTTATTTTGAAACCCCCAGCCGGAAGTGCACCGGGTGATTTCGTCAGCTTGGCGCTCGGTGTCTCGGCGGTGACTGAGCGTCAGCCTGAGTCGGAAACTTTGTCGAGTTTCTCGGTAACTTCGTGTCGTTTCTGTGCGGAAACGTTTGTTAATATTAGTCGAATCTTAGTTTTTGACACTTTTTGAAAGTAATTCTCTGACTTCGGGCAGACTTTTTCGTCTTTTAACGGCCGTTTTTTTAAAGGAAGCAGGTGAAGGAGACGCGGCGCTCCGGAGCTGCTAACTCTCGGTAGCAGTTAGCGTTAACAGTTAACGTCACTTTAAGAGTGAACGGACGGAAAGCTAATTTAGCTAACGGGTATCTGACTGTGACACAGCCGCAGCTTTGAACGTCACTTCGTTTTGTTATTCGGCTTCTTTTTTTGGGAGCTTTTCGTTTGACTTTGACCGAATGTCGATGTCCAAAACTTTGGAGTATCAACTTCAGCGGTAATGGAGCCCGAGAGCAGCAGCTAGCAGCGCGTTAGCGGGGAGCGAAGCCCTGCGGAAACAGTCAGAGTCAGATTTCCGCGTTGTGAAAGCGCTGCTCGTAGTTTCCAGTCGGCTTAGAGAGTCTTTGCAGTCCGTCGGGATGGCCGGAGACTCCACCGTCAACTTTAACCTCCTCCACCGGACCTGTAAGCTGGTGGTGCTGCTGTGCTTGCTCCACATCTCCGTCACTGTCGTCTTCTACGTCCGCTCTCTGGACATCAGGTTCGCCTTCGCCCAGAACCAGCAGTCCCATAATAATGGCACGCAGCCAAACCAGGTCAGGAACGCCGCGTTCACCCTCCAACCCGAACCGGCGCAGGCCGAGACCGAGGAGGAGGAGGAGCCGGCGAAGAAGCTGGAGAAATGCCCGGAAACGTCGCCTCTGCTGGGTAAGACTCGGTGTGACCTCCGGTCTGTGATGCGGAGCTGTCAGGGCTCGACAGGTGTTCACAGGTGTCTCTTAAAGGAGAACCCAGGTGCCGCACAGGGTCCAGGTCGTCACCTTTGTCAGGTCGCAGTTTTGTTAAACAAAGCGTCCTGTCAACCTGTGATTTTCATACCGAAGTGAAACCAGCAGCTGACTGGGAGGAAGCGCAGGTGACAGGTGAGGTCGCTGATCTGAGGCCGCGCTTATCGGACGGCTCAGCACCACAGGAGTGAAACCAGTGTTATTATGTTTATTGATCGACAGTATTGATGACGCTTCAGCGCTGGCGGTCAGCAGGATGAAGACCGGAGAGAGGCAGACGGCCATGTTTCAGTCTCGGACATTAGTAGAAGTTATGAGTCGCGGTCAGCGAGCGACGAGTTACTGAGTCATCACAGTTACACGCCATAATATAGCGCTGAAGCGAATGCACAGCTTGCAGCAGCCGTGATGTGTGTTTGAATCGCAGCCCTGAATGAAGCGACGGCGTGTCGGCGTCTCTGAACCATCAGCCGGACCCGCAGCTTCACGGAGCTCGCCGTTCATCTGTCGCTGCTCCGGTTCGCTCTCGGCTCTCAGAGCGCCGCTGCCAGAGAAGAAGAAGCTGTGAAAAGCCTCTGAACGCTTCCTGCTCGGCAGCAAACAGCAGCCAGACGCAGCCAGAGAGCAGCTGCTGAACGTAGCGGAGCATCTAGCAGCTAAAGAGCCAGATGTTTCCCTCAGCAGCTGCTGGAGACCGAACACAGAGCTGACAGAGAGAAGACCGGACCGACGTCCATCAGGAGACACAGACACGCCTCCTGGCGAAGCGTCACGTGACTCTGACACGCCTCCTGACGAAGCGTCACGTGACTCTGACACGCCTCCTGACGAAGCGTCACGTGACTCTGACACGCCTCCTGGCGAAGCGTCACGTGACTCTGACACGCCTCCTGGCGAAGCGTCACGTGACTCTGACACGCCTCCTGGCGGCGTCACGTGACTCTGACACGCCTCCTGGCGAGCGTCACGTGGCTCTGACACGCCTCCTGGCGGCGTCACGTGACTCTGACACGCCTCCTGGCGGCGTCACGTGACTCTGACACGCCTCCTGACGGCGTCACGTCGCTCTGACACGCCTCCTGGCGGCGTCACGTCGCTCTGACACGCCTCCTGGCGGCGTCCGCGTGACTCTGACACGCCTCCTGGCGGCGTCACGTGACTCTGACACGCCTCCTGGCGGCGTCACGTGACTCTGACACGCTTCCTGGCGGCGTCACGTGACTCTGACACGCTTCCTGGCGGCGTCCGCGTGACTCTGACACGCCTCCTGGCGGCGTCACGTCGCTCTGACACGCCTCCTGACGGCGTCACGTCGCTCTGACACGCCTCCTGGCGGCGTCACGTGACTCTGACACGCCTCCTGGCGGCGTCACGTCGCTCTGACACGCCTCCTGGCGGCGTCCGCGTGACTCTGACACGCCTCCTGGCGGCGTCACGTGACTCTGACACGCCTCCTGGCGGCGTCACGTGACTCTGACACGCTTCCTGGCGAAGCGTCACGTCGCTCTGACACGCCTCCTGGCGAAGCGTCACGTGACTCTGACACGCCTCCTGGCGGCGTCACGTCGCTCTGACACGCCTCCTGGCGGCGTCACGTGACTCTGACACGCCTCCTGGCCAGCGTCACGTGACTCTGACACGCCTCCTGGCGGCGTCCGCGTGACTCTGACACGCTTCCTGACGGCGTCACGTCGCTCTGACACGCCTCCTGACGGCGTCACGTCGCTCTGACACGCCTCCTGGCGGCGTCACGTGACTCTGACACGCCTCCTGGCGGCGTCACGTCGCTCTGACACGCCTCCTGGCGGCGTCACGTCGCTCTGACACGCCTCCTGGCGGCGTCCGCGTGACTCTGACACGCCTCCTGGCGGCGTCACGTGACTCTGACACGCCTCCTGGCGGCGTCACGTGACTCTGACACGCTTCCTGGCGGCGTCACGTGACTCTGACACGCTTCCTGGCGGCGTCCGCGTGACTCTGACACGCCTCCTGGCGGCGTCACGTCGCTCTGACACGCCTCCTGACGGCGTCACGTCGCTCTGACACGCCTCCTGGCGGCGTCCGTGACTCTGACACGCTTCCTGACGGCGTCACGCCGCTCTGACACGCTCCTGGCGGCGTCACGTCGCTCTGACACGCCTCCTGGCGGCGTCCGCGTGACTCTGACACGCCTCCTGGCGAAGCGTCACGTGACTCTGACACGCCTCCTGGCGAAGCGTCACGTGACTCTGACACGCTTCCTGACGAAGTGTCACGTCGCTCTGACACGCCTCCTGGCGAAGCGTCACGTGACTCTGACACGCCTCCTGGCGAAGCGTCACGTCGCTCTGACACGCCTCCTGGCGAAGCGTCACGTGACTCTGACACGCCTCCTGGCGCAGCGTCACGTGACTCTGACACGCCTCCTGGCGGCGTCCGCGTGACTCTGACACGCTTCCTGACGAAGCGTCACGTCGCTCTGACACGCCTCCTGACGAAGCGTCACGTCGCTCTGACACGCCTCCTGGCGAAGCGTCACGTGACTCTGACACGCCTCCTGGCGAAGCGTCACGTCGCTCTGACACGCCTCCTGGCGAAGCGTCACGTGACTCTGACACGCTTCCTGATGAAGCGTCGTGTGACTCTGACACGCCTCTTGACGAAGCGTCGTGTGACTCTGACACGCCTCCTGACGAAGCGTCACGTGACTCTGACACGCCTCTTGGCGAAGCGTCGTGTGACTCTGACACGCTTCCTGGCGAAGCGTCACGTGACTCTGTAGCTGCTGGAGGCCAAGCTCAGAGCTGACGGAGGACACGCCTCCTCCGCTGCGTCGGGGTTTCCCCTCAGGACCGACTTCCTGCTGTGACTCAGATGATGAATGTGTAGAAGTGCGTGACGGTCTGTTTGTTTTCTGCACCACAAACTCGTACCAGCTGCTCACTGCGTGCAGCTGTGGGCTTATTGATCACCACGTCAGTGACGGATCGTTTCATTATTAGAATAGTGGTGTTAATAAGTTGTATATAAATCCTCTCAGTCTGCTGCGGTAACTTCCTCATGTAGTGAAATTAATCAGTTCAGTAAATTCATTTTCATTATTAATTAATCTGCTGATAAACTTTTCGATTCATCGTTTAGTCTAGAAAATGTCTAAAAACAGTGGTTGGTTGGTTGGTTGGTTGGCGGCCGTACTCTGGTTGGTTGGTTGGTTGGTTGGCGGCCGTGCTCTGGTTGGTTGGTTGGTTGGTTGGTTGGTTGGTTGGTTGGCGGCCGTGCTCTGGTTGGTTGGTTGGTTGGCGGCCGTGCTCTGGTTGGTTGGTTGGTTGGTTGGCGGCCGTTCTCTGGTTGGTTGGTTGGTTGGTTGGCGGCCGTTCTCTTGTTGGTTGGTTGGTTGGTTGGTTGGCGGCCGTGCTCTGGTTGGTTGGTTGGTTGGTTGGCGGCCGTGCTCTGGTTGGTTGGTTGGTTGGTTGCGGCCGTGCTCTGGTTGGTTGGTTGGCGGCCGTGCTCTGGTTGGTTGGTTGGTTGGTTGGCGGTTGTGGGTCGTAGCAGCGTCACTTTGTGAGGATTTAGTCTAAGTTTGTGAGTCGGTTTCTTGCTGCAGCCTGTTTTTGGTCTCCAAAGCTTTAAACCGTCTGTGGGTGGACAGACTGAGGTCCTGGTCTCACAGTGAGACCAGGACCTCAGTTTGGACTGAAGATCGTCACACAGAGTAAAGTGACCTCAGCAGGGTTACAGAGCGCGCTGAGGTTAGCGTGCTGCTGCTAACTGCTGTCTGTCCGTATGATGACTCCTCAGTGTCAGATATGTGAACCAATCAGAGCCTCGGTAGAAGCTCCTCCTCCTCCTTCTTCTTCATGGTTTCTGTCGGTGCTGCTCTCTTCTTCTCACCTCGCGGCTCTCAGCAGCTCCAGTGTGCGAGGGGTTAATGCAGCGGGCTGTCTGATTGGCTGCTGCAGATTTCCGTAGAAGTGTTAGGAGTCTTTGGGGAGGCAGATTGTAGAAACCCAGATGTGTCTGTTGGTTTTCCTCCGTCGCATGTCGACGTCCAGCTAACCACAGCGGCACTTCGGGTTGGTCGTAGTCATTAAGGGTTATTGTGATTTTCCAGGAAGTACCGATAACTTCACTTACAGACCGGTAATACTGATGTGTAGTGCCAGTACTCATGTATATCCAGCAGTTTGTAGTTTTATACGTGATAATACTCTCACAGTCTGTAAAGACTCAGAGCTTCGTCTTGGCGACGGACGCTCGGCTTCCTCCCTTTTACGAAAACGCATTTTGTCAATAACACTTTAATGGATTTTCTTCTGATGTAATCCACAATAACTTGGAGCTTTTCGTTAAAGATGAACTGTCACGTCTATAAGATGTCGGTCACCAGAGAAATGTGGCCGTCCCGTCCCGGTTTCTCGGAGTCCTTGTTGACGTCTTTAAACGTCGCGTTTTGTCCGACAGTCCGAAGCACACACAGATTCAGTTACTGAGATAGAAAACGGAAACACTGCAGAAGCTGCAGTTTTCTCATTGTTACTCTAAATATTAAACGGAGGATTATTAAAATGTGCCTCCACCACAGAGGACCCTGACGCACGCTTGGGCTTCAGGCGGTCCCGTTCATGCTACAGCGAGGGGCCGCGGTGGTCTGGCGTTCCACGCTTCAGGATCTTCACAGCAAAGTATAGCGGAAAGTTACAGATTGGGCTGTAGCGCCGTGTCCCTGACGGGGACTTCCTGTCCCTGACGGGGACTTCCTGTCCCGAGCACAGTGTGCGGACACAGAACGAGACTTTTGGACGATTTGGAAGTTTGGACGCAGGCGGATGGCGACATTTGCGTCACCAAATTACGACCGGAGCGGACGTTTGCGTACACGGAAAGTATGATTTTGGCTTTCTGCACACTTATGGATATACGGGGCGGCTGTGGCTTAGCGGTAGAGCGGGGAGGTCGGCGGTTCGATGCCGGCTTCCCCCGGCCCACGTGTCGAAGTGCCCTTGGGCAAGACACGGAGTGTGTGACTGAGTTAGTTTCTTTGTGTTGAGCGGTCGGCACCTGCCATCAGTGTGTGAGCGGCGGCGTGGGAAGCCTAGCAAGGCGCCAAGTACAGTCCGTTTACCACGGAAACACTTCTGCTCACCTGCCAGGTGAACCATCGCCCGGGAACATATAGTTTATTTTATGTTGTATGATAAACTGATACGATGCTCCCGTGGATATTTTGGGATCAGCTGCAGGCCCGCTGAGAGAACAGGTTTGGACTCTGCAGGTTTGATGTGGTTTCTAGAGTTCAGTGACCTGAGCTGACACGTGAACAGGACGTGATGAAGCCGCCTCAGTTTGATCGGTTTGTGTAACTTTGATGATCAGAGATGTTTATTATCAGTCTGATTGTGTCCATGTTTCCTCAGCTGTGATCCCTCCAGCTTATCACCACCAAACTGAACACATCAGGTCTTCTGAAGCGAACACAGTATCTCTACTTTAAAGGACAAGGATCTTTATTAACATATTCCCTTTATAGCTAACATTTGTGATTATTGTTTAAACGGTGACATCCTGACAGTAAACCAGTTTAAAGCTCTCGAAATCTTGAATTTGTCTCTATGAAACATTCAAATTCTCGTCACAGTTCGAAATAATGAAGCTAGAAGCCTTTGAGTTTTACAGATGTTTGAGACGCTGCCATCAGAATAATGAAGTATAACAAAGTTACAAGCTGAACCCAGATGGATGGGAAACTTGATATAGATTTAATAAAACCCTGACGGCAGTTTGTAGTGAAACTGACGCGTCATCGAACAATCAGATGTCAGACTGAAGACCGTTGGACTTCCGAGTGAAACCCACCCAGTTACTGAGAGATCTGGCTGCGGAGTAGATGACCCTGAACGCACCACACATGTTCAGAAACACAAATATCAGCTCTCCGAAGACTTCTGTGGACAGACAGACAGACACGAAGGTTTATAGTCCAGATGTTTAGTTTCCCTTCAGCATGAGGTCACAGTTAGTCTTTTGTAAACACTACAGCAGATAATTTGTGGCGTTTATTGTTAAATCGATAACGTGTATATGAAGACACAGCGTCCAGATCTGACCTGAGAACAGTTCCTAACTTTTCTGCAACTTCTCTCGGTCAGGATGGAAAAGTACCAGCGAGAGTAAACCTCTGAGTCTGTGTGTTAATGAGCAGTTTGGACTGAAACCAGCCTCTTCCTGCACTAACATATTTGTCTGATTACACACTGAAAAGCCTGCTGAAGTTTGGAAAATTGTCTTCTGGATGAAGAAGTTTCCTGTCCTGCTGTTTGTGTTCAAATCCTTTCTGTCTCAATATAAAACTTTCAGTTTTTCTCTGTTTTATCTCACAGCAAGCTGAATGTCTTTGGACTGTTGGTCGAATAAAACTAATCTAAAACACATATATTCATTAAATGTGCCAGTTTCTGTCCTCCTTTCCCTCCTCCTTCAATTCAAATAGCTTTATTGGCATGAACAAAACATACAGAAGATTCACATATATTACATATACATATTAAATACACAGGTGTCACATATTCAGGTCCTATATTATACTGATGCAGTCCATTCTTTGATTGCTATACGATACAGTGCACTACACTATAGTTTTATACTATTCCACAAATCCCTAATGTTTGGGATGTTACAGTGATTGTGAATCCCTCAGGCTGCGGCAGGCAGATACATATTCAGCTGCCAGAGGAGCTGCTGTCCCTTCAAACTGCCAGTTTCTCTTCTGGGGTTAACTTTAGGAAGTTTGTTATTTTCTTGGCTGGGCAGCCATGTCTGTCTGTGTGTTTATGCTGCCAGATGGTGGTCACTGAGCCTGTATGTGGTCAGGATCAGTCTCTGGTATCTCACTGAGCCTGTATTTGGTCAGGATCAGTCTCTGGTATCTCACTGAGCCTGTATGTGGTCAGGATCAGTCTCTGGTATCTCACTGAGCCTGTATGTGGTCAGGATCAGTCTCTGGTATCTCACTGAGCCTGTATTTGGTCAGGATCAGTCTCTGTTTAGTATCTCACTGAGCCTGTATGTGGTCAGGATCAGTCTCTGTTTAGTATCTCACTGAGCCTGTATGTGGTCAGGATCAGTCTCTGGTATCTCACTGAGCCTGTATGTGGTCAGGATCAGTCTCTGTTTGGTATCTCACTGAGCCTGTATTTGGTCAGGATCAGTCTCTGGTATCTCACTGAGCCTGTATTTGGTCAGGATCAGTCTCTGGTATCTCACTGAGCCTGTATTTGGTCAGGATCAGTCTCTGGTATCTCACTGAGCCTGTATGTGGTCAGGATCAGTCTCTGGTATCTCACTGAGCCTGTATTTGGTCAGGATCAGTCTCTGGTATCTCACTGAGCCTGTATTTGGTCAGGATCAGTCTCTGGTATCTCACTGAGCCTGTATTTGGTCAGGATCAGTCTCTGTTTGGTATCTCACTGAGCCTGTATGTGGTCAGGATCAGTCTCTGGTATCTCACTGAGCCTGTATTTGGTCAGGATCAGTCTCTGGTATCTCACTGAGCCTGTATTTGGTCAGGATCAGTCTCTGGTATCTCACTGAGCCTGTATTTGGTCAGGATCAGTCTCTGGTATCTCACTGAGCCTGTATGTGGTCAGGATCAGTCTCTGGTATCTCACTGAGCCTGTATTTGGTCAGGATCAGTCTCTGTTTAGTATCTCACTGAGCCTGTATGTGGTCAGGATCAGTCTCTGGTATCTCACTGAGCCTGTATGTGGTCAGGATCAGTCTCTGGTATTGCTGGCACAGTGGAGATACTCAGCCAATTCTTATTCTCTGTTTAGAGTCAAATAACAATGTCTGCTTTGGGTTATCTTCATCTCTTCCTCTCCGATATCTTCATCTTCCTGAAGCGGTATTTTCAGGTTGTTTACGTTGTGTATGTTTGTCACATGTTCACATCCAGCAGCTCTGATGCAGAACTTAAGACAGAATCACAATAGCTGAGCTGCACAGCGAAACTTATAGGAAGTTTCACTGCTTCATTTCAGGCTTAACGTGAGTTTCAGACCAACGTCGTCCTGCAGCAGCTGTTTCTTACACTGACTTCCACCCAGGAACATGAATTACAAAGCTGCAGACTGTTTACACATTCAGCTTCATTTTCACTCTGAACTAAGTATAAAACATCTCTTTGGGATGTATTTCGATATATAACACGGCTTACAGACAGTTAAATATGTGAAGTTACTTTAAAGCGTAATCAGCAGCATCTTCAGCTCCACAGACGACATTAATATCATGAACTCGCTCTGAAGTCCTGCTTTGGGAAACAGTTTGATTGATCGTTGTCAGGAGACCGGGCCTGATCAGTGAGTTACTGCATGTGTCCTTGTGTTGACAGTCAGAGTCAGCTTCTCTTCCACCAGCAAATCTTGTTTTTGATGAGTTCTGACTTTTGTAGTCAGATGTAAAGTCCAGAGGTTATCGTCTTATCTACGAGCCTCCTGCAGTCAGTTGATTTTGTTGTTTGTGTCCTCAGTGGGTCCTCTGCGGGTGGAGTTTAACGTTCCGGTGAGTCTGGAGCAGATTAAGAAGGACAACCCCAACCTGCAGCCGGGGGGACGCTTCAGACCCAAAGACTGTGAGGCGCTGCAGAAAGTCGCCATCATCATCCCCTTCCGCAACAGAGACGAACACCTCAAGTACTGGCTGTACTACCTGCACCCCATCCTGCAGAGGCAGCAGCTTGACTACGGCGTCTACGTCATCAACCAGGTACGGTGTGATGTCACAGTGTTGTCATCAGACTACATTTGTCTCATATACAGATACATGTCTGCGTTACAGACTGGAGGTGTGGAGTCTGAAAGACGTTGCTGTTTATCAGGCAGGGAGGCTCTAACGAAAGACGCTATCCAAGTGCATTATGGGAAATGTAGCCGGTTACAGGGGTTATGTGTCCAGGTAACCAGCGGCGTCTCCAGGAAGTTGCTGCTCCCAGCCAGGAAATAGTCCCGACACAAACCCCCTTAAAACCACAACGTGTGGTTTTTACACTTCAGTTTCTGTTCAGATGAAACAAACCAGATGTAACGTGTTAATCAGTGGACAGAGCCAGGCTAGCGGTTTCCCCCCGTTTCCAGTCTTTATGCTAAGCTATCTTAAAGCTAGGGTAGGTAATGTTGGAAAAACTAGAGACAGCTAGATTTTGACTTATCCAACCTAAAAATCCCAACCCCTCCCTTCAGGCCTCCCTCCAAAGCCCCTCCCCCAAAACACATTTTCATGTGCAGAGAGTGCGCAGGTAGGCAGGTAGGCAGGTAGGCAGGTAAGCAGGTAGGCAGGTAGGCAGGTAGGCAGGTAAGCAGGTAGGCAGGTAGGCAGGTAAGCAGGTAGGTAAGCAGGTAGGCAGGTAAGCAGGTAGGCAGGTAAGCAGGTAGGCAGGTAGGCCGGTAAGCAGGTAGGCAGGTAAGCAGGTAGGCGGTAGGCAGGTAGGCAGGTAAGCAGGTAGGCAGGTAGGCAGGTAGGCAGGTAAGCAGGTAGGCAGGTAGGCAGGTAGGCCGGTGGGCCGAATGAAACGATTGGCTGGGCTTACAGTCCTGCGACAGCCACAGACAGCAGATTGTTTTCATTGTCAGAGCGTTTGATTTATTGATTTCTGTCGGGATGTAAAGATAATTTCAACAAATATAACAAAACCTGCTTCTGAAATAAATTAGCTTTAACCAGCAGCTGCTGTAGCTTCATACTCAGCGTACAGACATGAGAGGAAGAGCATTTCACTAAATGTTAAACTGATCCTTTAATGCTGCGTTCATGTCGTATGGGAGTCACCGTAACCGGTTTCTGACCTGTAAATAAAGTCAACATCCAAGTCCTGATAATGACTGAGCTTACAGAGAGCTCTGATATATCCGACCTGGAGCTACAACAGACACAAAACTACACAAACCTGGACCGTCATGTCAGCTGAAGTCCATCATAGAAGCTGATTAAACCCACATTTAATGCCTATAGTGTCCTATTGTCAGTGCACGATGTTTTAACCCTCACCTGACCGACTGTAATCACACACCTGTCTGCAGCCGTCCGATGAACTCAAACAAAATACCGTCCAGCACCCGAGGTGAACAGAGGAACAGCAGGTGCGACTGTACGTCAGGGTGGAGTCTCAGACTGACGTCGCTCTTTATGAAGTGACAGAAACTTGGAACTCATTGAAAAGGTCCTGGAAACGTCCTGGAACTTCCTTTATTGCGGTGAACCATGAATACCTGTTTAAAAGCCCGCTGAGAGAAGGAGCGTTTGCTCTGCGTGGACACGTGTTACTCGTGTTGTGGCATGAATCTGATTCAGTTCTGTTTGCTGACCGCGTTATAAACCGTTTCCTTATTCTGTGTTTAAACTGGACGCTCTGATGCAACAAACTGGTCCGAGGATCCTGTTGGACAAGAACAGGTTGACTGTTAGTAATAGTGCTACTACTGCTACTGCAATGTAGTGAAAATGTGTTTTTATTAGTTTTAGTCAACAAAGACTAAAGACATTTCCGTCTCGTTTTTGCATTTTTAATATTTATGTCTTCTAAGCATTTTGAGGCTTCAGCTGTCTCCATCTTTGTTGTTGTGTGGTTTTGTTCCCTGATTCACACCTGAATGGCATTAACATATTCTCAGAGGGGACGTCTTCAGACTAACAGTCCAGAAACTAATTTAATTTACTGTCCTATGTGACAAACGATGAAAAAAAAAATGGCTGAAACAGTCGATTGTTACTGATTAATCTTCTGTCGATCGACTAATTGTTAAATGTAAAGTTAGTCAGAGCAGTGAAGTGGAACGTGTTGAAATAAGTGTTTTAAAATCAGAAACAATCAACACAAGTTAGAGAGACGTCAGAATATAAAAACAGCACAGAAGAAGAAGAAGAAGAAGGGGTGTGCCGGAGAGATTTGTGGTGTTTGAACTGTCTGTCAGTGAGAAGTAAATCCTGTTTGTCCAAGATTAACAAATAAAGTAAATAAGTGCATAGTATGAAGTGCTGATCGAAGCTCGTGTGCACACGTACAGACACACACATATATTTCCACAGCGTTGGTTCAGCAGTACAACTACAGAGCCGTATGATGCTCGTCAACACTTTCTCTGGTTAAAGAGTAACTACAACTAAAAATAATGGTTTTGAGCAGTAAACTTTTGTATTTCTTACAAACAATATTAGTCCTTTAGTCAACAGTTAATCACACATGCGCTGTTAGATGTGTTTATTGATACCCTAAACACGAGTTTACCGCTACAGTTCGTCCCACTCAAATGACCACCTGTGGTCCCGCAGACTCACTAAACCTATCAACATCACTACAGTATCACAAGTCGGTTCCAGTTATAGCACCATTAAAATAAAAAACGTACCTGAGGTCCTTGACTTTGGCGGTCCATGTTGGCCAGCGATCGAGGAAATAATCTGCAGATTAATCGACAACATGAATAATCGTTCGTTGCGGACCTAATTATTATACAAGTAATGTCAGGCTTGAAGAATAACAACTCAACTGTGAACACGTTTGTTAATTTCTTGGCATTACATGTTTTTAATGAGAGGGTTGAGATGCACTACAAATGTCTCCAAACAAGTTTAAGATGTGTATAAACAATTGTTTTCCCTGCCACTGTCGCCAAGTGCTTGCTCATGGTGGGAATTGTTGGATCTCTGTAAATAATATAAAGAGTACAGTCTAGACCTGCTCTTTTGGAAAAGTGCAATGAGATAACTTTTGTTATGAATTGGCGCCATATAAATAAAATAAATTGAATTGAAATGTAATCGATCCGTCCAGCTCCTGAGTCATGAAGGTGACGTCGTTTTCCCCTCTAGCACACCGATGGGAGGCCGGTGTTTAGTAAAAGAAAAGGTACGGGCGCTGGTATATATACGAACTGTCCTTTTATTCCAAAAGTCGTAAAGAAAGCAAGGGAAGTACATATAATAAAGCCTTGGAGGACGGGAGGGGATGAACCCGGTTAAAGAGTAACCGCCCGTAAGGGACGCTCTGAGAAGTAAAGCAAACTAGGCAGGGATCATTTCACCTGGCTGCACCTGGCATTCTGTTGGTTGGGGCGTTTTGACAGGGTTATTGCACAAAAATCGGAGAGCAGAGGAGAAATCTGGGTCGACCCAGGCCGTCTTGCAGTGAGGCTGACAATGGCCATGTCCGAGTCGCAGTCAAGTTGTACGTTAATAAAATGGAAACCCTTTCGATTGACATACAAATATTCATAGTCAGAGTGGGCTTGGAGACGAACGTGAGTACCGTCGGTGCACCCGACAATACCAGGTAGGCCTGATGTAGAATAGAAGTCCTGCTCGGTCTTAGCTGCTTCTTCTTGGGTGGGTAGGTGGATAAAATGCCCCCTGTGTCGGAGAGCCGAGGACACTCTTCTAATAACCCGGCATGCTGTTGTCCGATTCACAATTATCATATCTCCCGTAGTATTTTGAAAGGCCCCATTTGCATGAAATGTACCCCTGCCCCAAACAGTCCTTGTAGCTTTAGACTGCATTGGTTGAAGTATATCTAATGAACACTGAGCGTATGTGGCTCCACAGGGACTGCGTGTACCTGCACTGTGGTCGCCTGGTTACTGTAAGTCTGTGTTTGCATGCAGCAGGTCAGCAATGAGATTTCTCCCGTACACTGGTTTCATCATTTGAACTGTCAGTGATTGAAGACGCTGTGTGTAATGATGACTTGAGCAGGTGGACGAACAGTCACATGACAACGTGACGGTGATACAGTGTCCACCAGAAGAGGCTCAGCTGTCAGCCGGATTTGGTTCTTTGTTAGATGCTTGTGTTCGCATTTTATTGAACCTGAATCCCTTATTGAATCTTTTCAGGTAGTTTGTTTGGTGGAATGAAGAAATCTGTTTTTAAGTCCCTCAGTATCAAACCACAGAGACTCTACTGAGCTGAGAGGGTGTCGGTCTTTACTCTGATACTCGGTCTGCTCTGTGACCCCGTCCTGACTTAGTCTGCTCCTCACTGGGGCAAATATCTGAATCCCGTCTGTAGAACAAAGCCTGTTTTAACTGCATGGACTTCTGTGATTTATAACACAACAGAAGATATAACGCAGTGTGTTCCCCTGTGATCCCCATGTTATCTACCTGTGATCCCCATGTTATCTACCTGTGATCCCCATGTTATCTACCTGTGATCCCCCTGTGATCCACCTGTGATCCTCATGTGAATCCCCTGTGATCCCCATGTTATCCACCTGTGATCCTCATGTGAATCCCCTGTGATCCCCATGTTATCCCCATGTTATCCACCTGTGATCCACCTGTGATCCCCATGTTATCACCATGTTATCCACCTGTGATCCACCTGTGATCCCCATGTTATCCGCCTGTGATCCACCTGTGATCCACCTGTGATCCGCCTGTGATCCCCATGTTATCCGCCTGTGATCCCCATGTTATCCACCTGTGATCCTCATGTGAATCCCCTGTGATCCCCATGTTATCCACCTGTGATCCTCATGTGAATCCCCTGTGATCCCCATGTTATCCCCATGTTATCCACCTGTGATCCACCTGTGATCCCCATGTTATCACCATGTTATCCACCTGTGATCCACCTGTGATCCCCATGTTATCCGCCTGTGATCCACCTGTGATCCACCTGTGATCCGCCTGTGATCCCCATGTTATCCGCCTGTGATCCACCTGTGATCCTCATGTGAATCCCCATGTTATCCCCATGTTATCCGCCTGTGATCCCCATGTTATCCGCCTGTGATCCACCTGTGATCCCCATGTTATCACCATGTTATCCACCTGTGATCCCCATGTTATCCGCCTGTGATCCACCTGTGATCCGCCTGTGATCCCCATGTTATCCGCCTGTGATCCACCTGTGATCCTCATGTGAATCCCCATGTTATCCCCATGTTATCCACCTGTGATCCCCATGTTATCACCATGTTATCCACCTGTGATCCACCTGTGATCCACCTGTGATCCCCATGTTATCCCCATGTTGTCCGCCTGTGATCCACCTGTGATCCCCATGTTATCACCATGTTATCCGCCTGTGATCCACCTGTGATCCCCATGTTATCACCATGTTATCCACCTGTGATCCACCTGTGATCCCCATGTTATCCGCCTGTGATCCACCTGTGATCCACCTGTGATCCGCCTGTGATCCCCATGTTATCCGCCTGTGATCCCCATGTTATCCACCTGTGATCCTCATGTGAATCCCCTGTGATCCCCATGTTATCCACCTGTGATCCTCATGTGAATCCCCTGTGATCCCCATGTTATCCCCATGTTATCCACCTGTGATCCACCTGTGATCCCCATGTTATCACCATGTTATCCACCTGTGATCCACCTGTGATCCCCATGTTATCCGCCTGTGATCCACCTGTGATCCACCTGTGATCCGCCTGTGATCCCCATGTTATCCGCCTGTGATCCACCTGTGATCCTCATGTGAATCCCCATGTTATCCCCATGTTATCCGCCTGTGATCCCCATGTTATCCGCCTGTGATCCACCTGTGATCCCCATGTTATCACCATGTTATCCACCTGTGATCCCCATGTTATCCGCCTGTGATCCACCTGTGATCCGCCTGTGATCCCCATGTTATCCGCCTGTGATCCACCTGTGATCCTCATGTGAATCCCCATGTTATCCCCATGTTATCCACCTGTGATCCCCATGTTATCACCATGTTATCCACCTGTGATCCACCTGTGATCCACCTGTGATCCCCATGTTATCCCCATGTTGTCCGCCTGTGATCCACCTGTGATCCCCATGTTATCACCATGTTATCCGCCTGTGATCCACCTGTGATCCACCTGTGATCCCCATGTTATCCCCATGTTGTCCGCCTGTGATCCACCTGTGATCCACCTGTGATCCCCATGTTATCCGCCTGTGATCCACCTGTGATCCCCATGTTATCCGCCTGTGATCCCCCTGTGATACACCTGTGATCCCCATGTTATCCGCCTGTGATCCCTCTGTGATCCACCTGTGATCCCCGTGTTATCTACCTGTGATCCACCTGTGATCCCCATGTTATCACCATGTTATCCGCCTGTGATCCCTCTGTGATCCACCTGTGATCCCCATGTTATCTACCTGTGATCCACCTGTGATCCCCATGTTATCACCATGTTATCCGCCTGTGATCCCCCTGTGATCCACCTGTGATCCCCATGTTATCCGCCTGTTATCCCCATGTTATCCGCCTGTGATCCCCCTGTGATCCACCTGTGATCCCCATGTTATCCGCCTGTGATCCCCGTGTTATCTACCTGTGATCCCCATGTTATCACCATGTTATCCACCTGTGATCCACCTGTGATCCACCTGTGATCCCCATGTTATCACCATGTTATCCGCCTGTGATCCCTCTGTGATCCACCTGTGATCCCCGTGTTATCTACCTGTGATCCACCTGTGATCCCCATGTTATCACCATGTTATCCGCCTGTTATCCGCCTGTGATCCACCTGTGATCCCCATGTTATCCGCCTGTGATCCCCCTGTGATACGCCTGTGATCCCCATGTTATCCGCCTGTGATCCCCCTGTGATCCCCATGTTATCCCCGTGTTATCCGCCTGTGATCCACCTGTGATCCCCATGTTATCCCCATGTTATCCGCCTGTGATCCCCCTGTGATCCACCTGTGATCCCCATGTTATCCACCTGTGATCCACCTGTGATCCACCTGTGATCCCCATGTTATCCCCATGTTATCCACCTGTGATCCACCTGTGATCCCCATGTTATCCCCATGTTATCCCCCTGTGATCCACCTGTGATCCCCCTGAAAGACTCTCTAAAATCAACTCAGGAGCAGATTAAGCTCTGAATCTTTAAACTCTGTTTCTATAAAGTCGTTTTCTTCTCGCAGCACTTTGTTTGTTTGTTTGTTTGTTTGTTTGTTTGTGACTCTGACTCACAGTTGTTCTTCTCTCTCTTGTCTGTGTCCTTTCTCCTCCTCCTTTATTTTAGTTTCCTCCTCACTCTGCCTCCCTCGCTCACACTGCCTCCCCTCCCTCCCCCCTCCCTCTGCATGTCAGGCATTTCTGACCAATGGCTGTGGTCGCTGGAGACGTTGAGACCCGCCCCTGCTTGGTCTCGGCCAATAGCAGCTGGTGCTGGCCGAGGGGCTGCTCTGGTAATATGGGCTTCTTTCTTCTCTTTCTTCTGCTTCTACTGTTCTTTGTTTCTAGCAGCAGAAACAAACCAGACGTCATTTCTGGAAGCTGCTGATCGTGTGAAACATCTTTTAAACATGTTGCGGTGTAAACTCGATGTTCTGTGTGAGTCTTTACTAACCTCTTTGTTCACGCTACAAACAAGAAATGGACAAGTTTTTATTTTGCTCCTCAGCCCTGGAAGGCGGCAGTCGGTGAAAAACATCCGTCCTGGGTCCGAAACATAATACTTTGTGGACAGAGGCAGTCCTGCTTGTGCCTTACTGTATTTTTTAAACGTGACTCATTGTGAAACTGGACACTGGTTTCCACTCCCACAGTTACACACGAGTGGCCTTTAATCGCCTGTTTGGTGGTGTCGGTGATAAGTAAGCATTTAGATTATAATAAAGTTCATAATGCAAATATGATCAGCATCATTTAAACTGCTCAGTGAAACCCATTAATAACTAATAATAATAATAATATTTCATATTAGATTTAATGTCTCACTTTGTTTTTTCACGTCACCCTTTCACACTGAGCTCAGTATCAGTTCACACTGATCTGAGGTCTGAGGAGACTCGCTCTCACTGCTCAGATACATTTGTGCTATAAATCATTCATGTGGTAACTGTTGGTTTTCGTCAGTTATACGTCAGGTCGTCACAGGTTCGTTCTCTGAGCCACCTGACAGCAGTCAGAACATAATATTAATAATAATAATAATAATAATGATGAAACAGCTACAAAATGATGTTGGTATGAAAGTCTGCTCTGTCTTCGGCTGCATGTTTGAGTGGATTATGTCAAGCTGGCTGCTCTGTCTGCCCCACAGGTGGTAAACAACCCTTCACACCTGAGAGCTCATCGCAGGTGTTGGTTGCCTAGCGACCTGTGGTCTGTTTACTGCTATACTTGTCATAGAAACCTGAGGAGGAGTTATCATCACTTCTGCTTCACATCAAACGGGAAAACATCAAGTGTTTTTGTTAACCAGTAACGAAGTGAGGGTACACCTGACACCTGCGCGGCTTGGATGTCAGACAGTGAAAGGCGAGACTCAGGTGAACTCATTCTGTCAACGTCCTCACAAAGACGTCGTCAGACTGACGCTGAACAAACAACCTGCTGTGAGGCGTTCAGGGACTCTTTAAACAGTCACCTAAAACTAAGTTCTGATATTTAACAACCGCAATGTGCCCGTCCGACCTGCAGGTATGACACTGCTACGAACACAACCTCACCTGCTTCAGGTGTTCACCGCTACAGACGTGCGAGCAATCATCGTATCCAATCGCCATCTTTCACTTCCCTCTAACGTCTCCGTGTCCTCGAACATTTCCACAACGAGTGCATTCGTACCAATTTCTAAATTACATTAAATATTTATTTATATTTAGTTCAGGCCCAGCGTGTCCCTCAGTGATTATAGTTTTAATATACACTACTAGACTTATACTTACAGTGATATAGTGCAGCCTGTGTAGCGTTTTAAATTGTGTTGTCAGTTTTACAGCTCAGAATAATTCCCTGTAATCGATGCCGTATCTATTCTATGATATTCTATAATAATTACAATTTAAACAGGTGTCAAACATGAGAAAGGAATCTGTTTGTCATGGATTATAGTGAGTCATGAATCAAGTCACTCTACGAAGCTAAGAGTTGATTCTGGTCCAAAGTAAAATCCTGAACTATGTGTGACCACAGACTGTGCGTAAAGATGGCCGACGCGTCTCCACGTCCTCGCGCTGGACTAAATGAAGCCAAAATATCCGGAAACGGGAGCAGCCGTCTTGCGCTGGTGACGGCGTTTGGAGCCGCGGTATCGAGGTCCCGCCCACACACCCGGCCGACCCGATCGCGAGCCGGCCTCAGCTGTCAATCATGACGTGGAACCCCCTTTTATAGCATCAGATAACTAATTAAAACCAAACTTATCAGACAAACGAACACCTGAACAAACATCAGCGTGACGAGAGCGAGCTAAACCGGCAGAAACCGTCTTTGGGAAAATGGATTTACGTGAACTTTGAGTTTTCAGTTTGTCCCATCCGCTAACATGGAGGGGGCGGGGCTTATGAGCTGTACCGCAGCCCGCCACCAGGGGGCGATCCAGATGTTCTGGCTTCACTTTTGGGGAGCTGACGTGTCGTCCATCTTTATAAACAGTCTGTGGGTGTGACGTGGTTCTGTTCAGTAACAGGTGGTGATGCAGCTGTATCTTCTCATCGTTCTCACCATCCGACAGGTGTTTCCTCTCATCGCGTCTCAGGTGGTTTGTTGTCTTGGCGATCTGTTCAGCTCGCAGTTAGTTCTCTGATGTCAGCACCGAGAATATTGTATTCCTGCGTTGCGTTTGTTCATCACATCGATGTAATTGAGAATTTGGTTGGTCGAAAAAGCTCGTAAGTGAAGCTTGAGTTTAGAATTTGATCACAGATACGTGTTTCCAAGGTTACGAATGATCCTTCACGCTGAAGGTTTCAGACCTTTTAGATCGAAAAATGCATTATTGTTATTATTGATTTATTTAAAATGGAGAATGAAACATAAACAAATGAAAACACTTGTTACTTTGGTGTTTTAGGAAGCTGAAGTGTTTTTATCTGACGTCACATCAGAACATCGGTTTATTTAATCTGACCTCAGAGCCTCGATTTGGTCTGTTTCCAGTCCCGCTGAAGCCTGGACCAGTAGAACCAGTCTGCCAGCTGTCTGTGATATTCAAACAGCCTGATGCTCATCAGATGATTAAATGAAGACATAAAGGAGGAATTTGGTCTCTGCGCTCCAGAATAAAGTAACCGAAGGTCACTTCCTGTTCAGGGAGGATCAATCCGTTGGAAACACTTCGATTCTTATCGACCTTCAAACTGAACCACTATAACGCTTCTAAAAGTTATTCTGTGTTTTAATGCAGAGTCAAACCAGCGACGTAGAGCTGCAACTAACAATTATCATCAATATTGATTAATCTGCAGATTATTGTCTTGATTATCAGGACTAATAATCCTCTTGCTGCGTCTCATTAACGTATCCATTGGTTTTTATATAAGTTAGAATCTGCACGCACATCTAAACCAGAACAGGGCAGGCGCTGAGCCGAAAGATAGATAAACAGCTCGCACGCTGCAGCGACGGTCCGATGAAGAGCAGCCGTGCTCGAAACGTCGCCGTGGCGCTTTCTGCAAACGCGTCGTATGCCTTCAGTTAAACATTAGTCATCTTTGTCTTGTTTTATTGAGGCTTTAAGAGTTAACCGCACACTGTGTTTTGTGTCTTATTAGTTTGAACTTCATTATTGGTCTTAATAAAGAGCTGCAAAGACTGCTAAAGGGTCACTTACATGATTTATGAGTATTCCGCTTACTACTGTTGTATCAATAATATTGATAACACTGTACGTTGTGTTGATGAACTGCAAAAACTATTTTCTTACTGTTGATGTCATACAATTAACTTATTCCTACATGTACCAATGTAGTTCTATATATGCAGCTCATATATATAAATATATATAAAATATACTGTGTGTATATATGTGTGTGTGTGTGTGTGTAAAAGAATGTAAAAGTTATAATAAACTACTTCAGATGTGTGTGTTTAACGTGTGTGTGTGTGTGTGTTTAACGTGTGTGTGTGTGTGTGTGTGTGTGTTTAACGTGTGTGCGTGTGTGTGTGTGTTTAACGTGTGTGCGTGTGTGTGTGTGTGTGTGTGTGTTTAACGTGTGTGTGTTTGTGTTTTTGTGTTTAACGTGTGTGTGTGTGTGTGTGTGTGCGTGTGTGCGCGCGCATCAGGACGGAGATGAGATCTTTAACCGAGCGAAGCTGCTGAACGTGGGCTACGTGGAGGCTCTGAAGGAGTACGACTACGAGTGTTTCGTCTTCAGCGACGTGGACCTGATCCCCATGGACGACCGCAACACCTACAAGTGTTTCAGTCAGCCGCGACACCTGTCTGTGTCCATGGACAAGTTCGGCTTCAGGTGAGACAGCACGCCGGCGTCTGGATCTTTGTCATAGATGATGCTGTTACTTGCTGTGTGATGCCCCCCCCGCCCCCCAGGTATTAATTAAAGACCCTGTTTATATTTTATTGATCCACTGATAACAAAGGTCCCTTTTACTACCTGTTGAACTCGGCGAGGACAGGAAGCCCAGAGAACCGAGTGTCACAGATCAGTGACCCAGCGATGTCTTTAGTAAAGAGGGATTAACAGAGGGTTTAGTTTTTATTATTAATCATCTTCACAGTCTCCTGTGATTCTGTCAGGAATCCTGAATCAAAGAAACTTTATTTAAACAGCTTTAATCATCATCATGTGTTCAGAGTCATGTTAGAATCTGTTTTAAAACCTGGAACAGCAAACTCATTCTACAAATATTGATCTTTATTATTTGTCACTCTTTTGTCCCTGTCAGGATCCTGTAGGAATGATGACTCAGTTTTTCCAGGGATCTGATTGGTCAGTAATCTCTGTAGATGGTCTTCAGATAACGAGTGACCTGTTGCAACGTGTCTACACAGGATGTGTTCAGGAACAGCTCTCAGAGTCGGTCACCTGTGTTTTGTTTAATAGCATGACATTATTGGTGTTAATACTCCGTCAGCCATCTGCCTCTTCACGAAGTTATAACGTTCAGTTTTACATTATAGAGACAAGTTGATTCAACTGTCTCTGTCGGCCCTGTGTCGGCCCTCTGTCGGCCCCGTGTCGGCCCTCTGTCGGCCCTCTGTCGGCCCATGCTCGGCCCTCTGTCGGCCCTCTGTCGGCCCTCTGTCGGCCCATGCTCGCCCTCTGTCGGCCCTCTGTCGGCCCTCTGTCGGCCCTCTGTCGGCCCATGCTCGGCCCTGTGTCGGCCCATGCTCGGCCCTCTGTCGGCCCATGCTCGGCCCTCTGTCGGCCCTCTGTCGGCCCTCTGTCGGCCCTCTGTCGGCCCATACTCGGCCCTCTGTCGGCCCTGTGTCGGCCCTCTGTCGGCCCATGCTCGGCCCTCTGTCGGCCCTCCGTCGGCCCTCTGTCGGCCCATGCTCGGCCCTCTGTCGGCCCCGTGTCGGCCCCGTGTCGGCCCTCTGTCGGCCCATGCTCGGCCCTCTGTCGGCCCTCCGTCGGCCCTCTGTCGGCCCATACTCGGCCCTCTGTCGGCCCTGTGTCGGCCCTCTGTCGGCCCATGCTCGGCCCTCTGTCGGCCCATGCTCGGCCCTCTGTCGGCCCTCCGTCGGCCCTCTGTCGGCCCATGCTCGGCCCTCTGTCGGCCCCGTGTCGGCCCCGTGTCGGCCGTCTCTTAAATATGATCTAAACAGTCTTTTGTTGTGAATTTTGAGGAGAAGAACGAGGCAGGAGGAGGAGGGATGCTCGCTGTTGTAAAAGTTTATTTGCAGCATTTTATACAAACTGAAGGTTTGTCTGTGATGACACGTGTACTGAGCCAACAACGTTCCCAGCCGAGCTTCAGCCTCCTCACTGAGCTGCGTGCTGTAATGGAAAACATAATGAACCGTGTGTGAGAGGAAACTGCTGAGTCATTCAAAGTGCTGTGTTGTTACTGCGGCCGGAGCTGCAGGTTAACATGCAGCGCTGAATAAAGTGAGTCCAGCTGCACAGACAGGGATGATGACGATGACGATGACGACACATCGGCTTTGGGTGGGTTCAAGTTCACTTCCTGTCATGAGGGGACAGAGTGTGTGTTATCAGGATGTGCTGACAGTGACTTCACAGAGGAAGAGATCTGCTCTGAAACGCCACCATCTGCCAGGCTCCTCACTTCCTGTTTCCTGTAGACACACACACACACACACACTGCAGCAGGTTTTCCTCTCAGCATCTGATAGTTTAAATAAGTTGAAGTTTGTCTCATGACTTCCTGTTGTTTAAATGTGAGTCTGGCTGCAGGTCACATGGTACAGGCCTGATTCAACACTGCTCTCAGGTCGTCCCCGGTGGACAACTGCAGTACTGCAGCTAAAGAATCTGCAGCCCAGAAACCAGAAACCATTTTCTCCATCGAGCTCCATGACAAAACCGTGGTGTGTAGACGTGCTGACAGGACGTGTTAGCCGTGTTAGCCGTGTTAGCTACGTGTCTCTGTGGATGGTGAAGTTGGGCTGACATTTCTCAACAACTATTGGAGGAATTATCACGAAACTCTTTCTTCTGCTTATTCTTTCTTTTTCTCTTCTTTCTTTCCCTTTGACATCTGGCTGCAGACGTTTGTGCTTGTTAAATGAAAAGACAAGCCTATAAAGTTGGGCACATGCATATATTCGGTGTAGTCTGGGAGAACAGATCTGCAGCAGGGTGGTCCTGGTCCAGAACTTCCTCTCAGACGTCGTGATAAGAAACATGTCTTTGAGAGCTAACGTGCTATTAACAGCCTTTGCTGCTGTTGTCTCTTTCTCTTATAAAGACTTCTTTGTACTGAACGATCATATCGCGATCCCGACTTCTCTTTATTTGAATGTGTTTCCGTGTTGGTAATTTATCTCAGTCAGATAAACAGAGCTGCTGCGGTTTGGGTGCTTCGGCTCTCTGCTGATTAATATTACATTTCTTGTACACTTTGTTTTTCTGTTGTAGTAAAAAGTGTGATAAGTGTCTCCATGTCCGCCGTCTCTGTCCTGCAGGTTACCTTATAATCAGTACTTTGGCGGCGTTTCCTCGATGAGTAAAGAACAGTACCTGAAGATCAACGGCTTCCCCAACAACTACTGGGGCTGGGGAGGAGAGGACGACGACATCTACAACAGGTACTGAACATCTACACACCTTTTGTTACAAACAGGTAGTATACCAGCACCTCAGTTCCCTTCCCTCACCTCTTCTATCTGCAACACTTTGTCTAAATCTGAAACTCCATCTTAAATTATGAACGGGTCTCCTCCACCTTAACATAACGAGCCTCCTGCCTAATGAGACTCCGTCAGCTCTATAATTAATGAACCTCAAACATTCAACAACTGATTTCTTCTTTCACGAGTACTTTCTAGTATTATACTTAAAATACAGTACGATACAGTATTGTACAGTGCGATGCGATACGATACGATACAGTGCGATACAGTATTGTACAGTGCGATACAGTACGATACGATACAGTATTGTACAGTACGGTACAGTACGATACAGTATTGTACAGTACGATACAGTATTGTACAGTACGATACAGTATTGTACAGTACTGTACAGTACGATACGATACAGTACGATACAGTATTGTACAGTGCGATACAGTATTGTACAGTGCGATACAGTATTATACAGTACGATACAGTATTGTACAGTACGATACGATACAGTACGATACAGTATTGTACAGTACGATACAGTATTGTACAGTACGATACAGTATTGTACAGTACGATACGATACAGTACGATACAGTATTGTACAGTACGATACAGTATTGTACAGTGCGACACGATGCGATACAGTGCGATACGGTATTATACAGCACGACATAGTACGATACAGCACGATAGTATTATACAGTGCGACACGATGCAGTACGATACAGTGCGATGCACGATGCGATACAGCACGATACGATACAGTATTATACAGCACGACACGATGCGATACAGCACGATAGTATTGTACAGTGCGATACAGTGCGATGCAGTATTATACAGTACGATGCGATGCACGACATAGTATTGTACGATGCGATACAGCACGATACAGCACGATACAGTGCGATACGATGCGATGCAGTACGATACGGTATTATACAGTACGACACGATGCGATGCACGATACAGTACGATGCAGTATTATACAGCACGATACGATGCAGTACGACACGATGCGATACGATACAGTATTATACGATGCGATACGATGCGATGCGATACAGCACGACACGATACAGTATTGTACAGTACGATACAGTACGATACAGTACGATACGATACAGTATTATACAGTACGATACGATACAGTACGATACGATACAGTACGATACAGTATTGTACAGTATGATACAGTATTGTACAGTGTAGTATTGTATTATCATTTCCAAACAAGCAGAGTGTTTCTCTGTCTCTACCTGTCAGTGTTTATATTTTCTCCTCCTCCTTTGACTCCATCAGTGTGTGTCAGCTGATCCGTGTGTCCACAGGTGATCTCAGGTGTTCGTTGACAGTGTAAATTATTGACGAGCTACCTGCTGCTCCACAGCAGGCTCTGGGCCCTCAGTGCAGACTGCAAGGTTTCACACGGCACCGAAAGACTCAACAGACACTGTTTTAACATCGTGATACGACGTGATTAGTTGCCTTTAACGTGAGCTTAGGTGTGTGTTGGTCTTCTGTTACAGGAGCAGACGTTCGTGTTTTCCCCACAGCTGAAGTTCTCTGTGGGCGAGTAAATGTCTCGTTCTGTTCCCCAACAACAGAGAAACTTAACAAGCACAATGTTAGATATTAATAAGCGAGTAATTCACAGCCACGTCACTCACAGCAGATCAAAACCAAAAACAGCCTCATATAAACGTCAGAAAGTGTCTCTGCAGTGAACTCGGATCAGCTGTTTTTCTGTGTGTGATGAATGAGGAGAGTGATGCATGCTGGGAGACAGGATGACTCAGGATGGTTATGTACTGAAATGTTAAACTTATTATTATTACTCGTGTTTTGGTTTGATGGTCTTGAGGTTTAATGGGCTCCAGGAGGATCAGCTGCAGCAGAATAACAGAGATTCAGTGAAACAAACATATATATCATATTTTTAGCCAAAATGCCCAAAATAACTAATAGATTATTAAAAATGTTACTGATTAGTTATAATATTATTGGTGTCATGGTTCATGAAGTCAAACAGATTCTGGAAAGAAAGTTTCAGATGTTTACACACGATGAGGTCTGATTTCTTTCCTTCTTACTTTCCAGCAGATGTGTGTGTCAGTTTACCCAGAATGCATCTGTAGACGACCAGGTTCATCTTCCTGTGTGTGTGTGTGTGTGTGTGTGTAATCCCACATGGTGGTTTGATCTTCTGTCGGTCGCAGAAACGTCTCCGTGCTTCGACCTTTGACCTCAGTGTTGTCGCGTGTTTGTAAAGTGGCTTCAGGTCATAAAACAGTAAAAACTGACGTGTTGTGTTTTCAGGCTGGCGTCTAAAGGCATGTCCATCTCCAGGCCGAGCGGCGAGACGGGAAAGTGTCGGATGATCCGACACGAGAGAGACAAACAGAACGATCCGAACCCTCAGAGGTAAAGACTCGCACCGCGTCACCGATTCGTCACTGCAAAGCAAACACATACAGTGCGATCAGTCCGGACCGGGTCTGTTCCGGTCCGGACCGGGTCTGTTCCGGTCTGCAGATTAAATCATACAGTGTGTGATGTGTAGCTGAGTGCTGCGCCTGCTGAACGAGAAAAGGTTCCACCTGTTTGTTCTTTGCGTTGCTGGCAGGTTCGACCGGATCGCTCACACCAGAGAGACGATGTACAAAGACGGGATCAAGTCTCTGTCCTACAAAGTGGTGAAAACAGACAAGTTCGACCTGTTCACCAAGATCACAGTGGACGTGGGGAAGCCGTGACGACGAGCGGCGGAGGTCAGCTGACGGGAGGATGCGAGCTGGACTGATGCAGTAAAAACCAAATGTGCCTTTGACACTTGAATCTTTAAAGTTCTGGTTCCGGTGGGATCAGACGTGCTGGACTCAAACATCAGCTGTTTCTGCTGTTTCTTGGATTCGTTTTATTTTTGTACAGACTGACTGACTGAGAGCTTGTGTGTTTGTTTTCTCCGCGGGGCCTCGAGGACTCTGATTGGACGCTGACTGTAACCAATCAGCTGCCTCCGTCTGTCAGTCAGACGCTGCTGCTGCGACACGTCCTGCACGAGCCTTTTATTTTGAAAATCAGCGACAATCAGTGCTGCTGGGTCACGTGGCTTTACTGGTGGGGGGTTATGGGTAATGAACAGCTTAGGTCTGGTCTGATCCAGATCCTGGGTCTGTTGATCTGGTTCTAAATGAATCCTGTTTCTCAACCCAGTTTTTCAAGAAAGAAAAGAAACCAAAATATTTGCGTGAAAGTTCACTAAATAATCTTAACTCATGGTCCACTTACTAGCTTTTTTCCAGAGGTTTCGACCGTAAATCATGGCCTTGTTCAGGGAACGGTACAGGTTCAGGGGGTCTCCTCGATATCTCCATGACAACTGAGCTAACTCCGTCTGCTGATGAAGACCGTGAGATGCAGTTTAAAGCTCAGAGAAAAGCTAGTAAGTGGACCTTGAGTTGAGATCGTTATATCCTGGTTTTGTTTATTGATTCTGATTCTGATCAGAATCATCGAAGTAAGAATGGAGATAATCTGAAACTCAAGGTCCACTTCCTGGACATGTTTGATTAGTTTATGTTAAATAATGAATATCAGAAAGAACCGGAACCAGTTTCACTTCAGAACCAGATCCAAACACCCAGACCTGACTGTGTGTGTGTGTGTGTACTTGTACTTGCTACATAGGGAGGACTGACACGTTTTTACCTGCAGAGTGAGGACATGTTGGCCGGTCCTCACAACTTCAAAGGGCTGTCTGAAGGTGAGGGGCTACGGAGAGCATCATGTCAATCACGGTCCTCACAAAGATAGAAGTACAAGGATGTGTGTGTGTGTGTGTGTGTGTGTGTGTGTGTGTGTGTGAAGTCCACTTTTAAAGGTCTCGATAATCAGGTTGTGATTGATGATTAATGTTTCACAAAGTTAATTTTAATAAAATAATTAGATTCTGTGATTAATTTAAAAACTGCATCCTGATCAGCTTTCAGCCAAAATATAACGAGTCCAAAAATCTATACGATTGATTGAATCCGCAGGTGTCCTGACCTGTTGGTACCAAAGACGTTAACGCGGGACGCTTGGCTCTGCTGCAGGTGTTCGTCTCATTATTGATCCAGATAAACAGCCCATCAGAGCGCGTGTGTGTGTGTGTGTGTGTGTGTGTGTGTGAAATCTCTATTAGTTGTCGACAGGTTTGTTTGTTTCTCTGCAGACCAAAAATCTTCATTATTATTTTGTTGATAAGCGAACGAATCACCTTAAATGTGCCTTAAAATGAATCTGGTGTAACTGGTTGAACCGGTCTGTGTAAACGTATGATGATGAAAAAGTGAAGCGCTGACCTGAAGTCTGTGTGTTTATTTCACAGCTGTGTGTGTGTGATGGTTTTTGTTTTGGTGTCATATTTTCGACCCCCTTCAGCGTCTGAGTCCACCTGTCCCCCGCAGGACTGGCGGGAAGTGGTGCGTTCAGGAGACCGCCTTTCTTTCTGAATGTCTTTCTATCAGCTGATGTTTCCTGCGGTTCTGTGTTGATCCAGATCTGATTCATGGACTCGTGTTCCTGTCTCTGCTGAACTGGTCAGAGTTCATGTTTCGTCCAGCTGCAGGTCTGAGGTCTGTCCACAGAGAGCGACAGGGCTGCCAACTCTTCTGTTTAGCTGGAGTGAGATTCGGTGGCTACGTTAAAGCTGGGGGGTCTCGGGGTCCTTCCCCAGAAAAAAATAGGATTTGAACCACTTCCTGCGTCTCTACATGCTTTTATCATATTCTCAGCTGCTTATAAGCTACACGGTGTGAGTCGGAGGGCTCTCACGCTCAGTTTCATCATTGTGCCAGACAGGGTCAGGGTTTAACCCTGAACCTGTCTTGTGCCAGACAGGGTCAGGGTTTAACCCTGAACCTGTCTTGTGCCAGGCAGGGTCGGGGTTTAACCCTGAACCTGCCGAACATCGCATTAGGGAAACAAGCTACAGCAGGACTGGTAGATCTGTGGCTGTAGCAACACATAATGCTCCATTTGCAACTTCAATCACAACATATAAGAAATTAATCAAAGTATGAAATAAATATATAAATATAAAGAAGTCACACACTGTCAGGAGTTTTATATAGATCGCTGTAAATTAATGTGTTTATGTTCAGTGTCTTGTACTCTTGACTACGAGGGACACGATGACCTTCTCACTGTAACTCAGAATAAATGTGTTTTTACTGCCTTTAAAATAAATAAAAGAACACTGTACGGCCACCATCTCATTGTCTTAAATGTAACGGCTTATAAAGGAACATAATCCGGTCCTTCGTGTGTCCATACTTGTCCTTTAGGATCTCAACCTGTAAAAGACATCAGTTAATCAATAACAGACAGAGATCACTTCATCAAACTTGATGCTTCATTTTCTAATGTTTCTATCACAACTCTACCAGGAACATCAGCACTCAAACTGTCTGCGACTCTCAGCGCGAGAGTGGCTTCGCTTGTTTACTATTCCGGCGCACGCTGGTGTCGCAACAGCTGGGCGGAGTCGATTCGCGCTGCGACGTTAGCAGTTACACATTTGTTTTTCGGTGCGTCAGAAAATGGACGTGTGGCGTGAGAGCGTGCGTGAGAGTTGGCAGCCCTGGAGAGAGAAGCGTAAGCAGAACTCTATTCGCTTTCTGCTGGTTTTTAGTCTCTCGGCCTCAGATCGGTTTCAGGCTGTTAAACAGATCCAGAGGTTCAAACAGCTGTTTCTGCAGAACAGAGTCGGACCTGGAGATACCTGGAGACGTCTAAGGATGAACTGGAATATTTGGGAAAGTCAAGACGCCAGCTGAAGGTCCCGGAGAGTTCAGTCGGGAGAATAACGTATGTTGACTCTAAAATAGAAATGTATACTGTAGAAACATGGCGCTGCAACATGGCGGCCTCCGTGGAAGGGGACCCGCTCCCTCTGGAGATATAAAGGTAACTAAGGTAACGAGAACACAGCGGCTCTGATATTCAGGTGATTAAACACTGATGAAAACACACTTATAAATATTATATTTCTGCCGACAGCTGCTCCTGAATGTTGCACAGTGGAGCTGAACTTCTTTCTAAACAGAAGTTAATTGCTGGTTTGTCACATTTAAGCTGAGTAAAAACTTTATATTTACTGAAGCAGAGTTCAACAACAAGGCAGTTCAACATGCTGCAGGAAGACATTAAGACGAGAAACACGAGAGAATATACAAAGACAAGACAGGATTTAAAAGGATTAAAACTAAAGTAAATTAGGAGATAAAATAAAACAGGAGAATAAAATGAGGAGATATGAATAGAGTCCCATATTGAATTTGGACTGAAACTGGAGAAACTGAGCTTTAACTTCAGACTGTGGTCAACAAGTCAAACACTGGACATATCTGAGCCTGTAAAACTCTTTCTGTGTGTGTACTGACAGACCTGCTCCTGCTCAAGTTTAGTGTTGCCCTTTTTTTTGCCTGAAAACGGGAAAGGAAGCAGCTGCTGAAGGCAACGCATTCAGTTTGTGTTGAGAGCAGCAGGTCTCGGATCAGATTCGCTCCAACACAAACATCTGGATGTGTTTTAGACGAGCAGCCGCCAAAAAAAAAAAAAAAGAGGAAGAAGAAGAAGAACGCAACAACAGGAAGTTCAGTTGTTCATGTTTCATGTTTCGGACTCCAGTGAAGTTTTGAACTTTGGCCCTGTTTGCACCTGGCATTAACATGCGTCATTCTGTTGTAAAAGGTGTGAATGCATCCAGGACGCACCGAGATCCGATCGCTCAGACCACGTTCAGAGGTACGCACTCATTCACGCACCAACGGCGTCATATTCAAGTGCGAAACAAGAAGAAGAAGAAGCCACAACAGGCAAAATGGATTCTGGACTCCACACGAAACCTGCCGTCTGATGTCCTCCAGCTTTTTGTTTCGTTATTATGGTTTTCACTGCTTTTTTTCAATAAAATAAGTAGAAATTCAAGTTCTGTGTTTAGTTTTTCTGTTTGTTTTATGGGCGAATGTCCCCCATTATAGTGAACAGAAGTCTTTATGGACTGATATATATATATTGTTATCTGAGGTTGTGCCGACTGGGAATGTTGAAACTTGATAATACGAAACAAAATTACAACTTTAAAAGCAAAACACGAGGATGTTTAAAAAACGGAAAGGTCTCCGAGGGTTAAAGGGAACTTATTTATTCTTCAACCTTTTCAGTGTTTTTGCTCCAGTATTGAGCGAAACGGGCTTCGCTGTAAAGTGCAACAGCTTTATAAATCTGACCCTGGACCAGTTTGAACCTGCGGGAGGAACCGAGAACTTCATGTTTTATTCAACGCGCTGATTTTATTCATTTTTAACGTTCGTGTCCTCGCGTACTTACTTTCTCCTCCTTACTTTCATCATGAACATGTCGAGGTGTGAATGAAAAGAAAATCAAAGTAAACTCACAAAAAGTGGCGGCTGTGGCTCAGGAGGTACAGCGGGTCGTCCACTGATCACAGGGTCGGCGGTTCGATCCCCGGCACCACGTGTCGAAGTGTCCTCGGGCAAGACCCTGAACCCAAACCGCTGCCGATGGTTGGCCAGCTCGCCGTGAGAGAGCGTTTTTACTTTTCCTGTTCAAAACCCTCGACGCTGTCAGATTCTTATCATCATACAATACAAATACAAACATCCAGAAACAACAGAGGACCTGAACGCATCGCGTGGGAGCTGCAGTTGGATGATCCCAAAGGAACTAATTATTGATTTTTAATCAATCAGCGCACATCTGATCATATTCAGAACTCAAAATTGTTCCCATTTCATTGTTCTGTTGATCAATGAATTGATTCAGTTGTAAATGTAAACTGTAAATAATGGATATAACGCATAAAAAGCTTTTTTACAGCTCACAGCTGTTTGCAGGAAAAGTCCTGAAAATAAAAAGTCACAAAACAGCAAATGATTCAGAAAATAAAGAAACACGTTGCCAAACTTTAATTACAAATGTAAAAATAACGTTAATCAACTGATAAATGGGCAGTTCTGCTCAGGTTTCCGCCTCTTAAGGGAAGTTTTTCCTTCCCACTGTGGCCAAGTGCTCGCTCACGGTGGGATTTTGTTGAATTCAACACGTTTCATCATCAATATGCTGCAGATTTAAACATCACGTGAAAACAGCTTCGGTTCAGACTCGAAGTGTTCGGTCGACCTGCTTCTGTTTCAGAGTTTACACGGTGTTTTTACGTGTTTCAGCTCCTTAACTATAAATCTTGTACATCAGCGGATCCATACTGGGGGTCGGGACCCCCAAGAGGCCCCGAGATGAATCTGAGGCGTCACAAGACGCTTCAGTAAACCCTTATTGTTAAAAAACAAGGAGCATTTTGCGTATTTTTTCTCAGATTTGTGCTTTTTTCTGGTGACGTTTTGGAAACTTTCAGCTCTTCAGGTCTCAAAGTCTCTGAACGCGACTTCATATTTCTGCCGTTTGAAATATTTATTATTTCACATTTTACGCTACAATATAAACATGAAGACTAACAATGAAGTCTTCATTAATCTTTGTTTAAACGACATTATTATTATTATTATCGTGATAAACTCATTAATCTACTTACAGTTTTTTACAATCGCTGTGACAGTTTTTTCAATACATTTAACAAGTTTCCTAAACTCTTAACGCGGTTAGCACATCCGTCTTTGTGGGCTGAACACTTCACACACGTCTTGTTGCTTTGATACAAAATGCACACAGTTAACACCGATTTAAAATGCTTGAACTTCTTTTACACACGAGCTCGACCGAGACCAAAACAACTTTACACTTCACAGTCAGATTTCCAAACGCTTTCACGCCGTGTGTCAGAACAGATAACGTCGTGTTCTGAACGTAACTTATACAGGCTGAAGTCAACGCGAACAGCTGCAAACACAAATATATTCCCTGTATTTTATCCCATCGCTAATGAGAAACAGCTGATTGCAATTATGCAAATATATAAATCGCAGCTGATCACTGCCGGGGCGGATAAGGCACGCCAAAAGACTCTTCCCATGATGCCTTGCAGAAGCTATCAGGTGTGATGTGGATGAGAACATGTGGCCAAATGCAGAAGACGGGCACATTAGAAGATTACTTTGTCTTTTTATTATAATCCGGTTCTTTTTCTGTTTGTATATCTTGCAGTAATGTCCTTTTGCTAATAAAGTCTTCACTGCAGCAGTTCTGTGTTTTTTACATAAACTGGACATTTTATAAAGCTACTCTGAGGCGGTCGTTCAGTTTTTGTATTGAATCTCTGCAGCAAAAGAAACAAAATGCCTGCATTTCCTAAACCCGACGAAACAACGATGTAGAGAGGCTTCAAAAGAAACTACGATGCAAAACTCAATCTGCGATCAATCCAATACGCTGTCATATACTACTATTGTATCAGGGCAGACCTGACACGTAAAATAATGCAGTTTCTGTCATTTTAGCTGCTGATAGTGTTTTTCTTGTCACTGTGTTATGATGACTAAATGTTCCTGTTGGAAGAGGACGTGTGTTCGTGTTCTGAATAATTATTTGATTTTTAAAACATGTTTGCAGTGTTTTGTTAGACGCAGTGTATTGTGTTAGTTTATTATTGTATTTTGAAAATCAGTTTTGGGGGTTTTTAGTTTACAACGTGTGATTTTGAGCATGAAATTAACCATTTTGCCAAATGTGTGTTTTAGGCGTGTTGGTGCGTTAAGAGTTTAGGAAAATTGTTAAATGTATCGAAAAAACTGTCACAGCGATTGTAAAAAACTGTAAACTGCATCATCACACACTGATCATTTAACCTGACAGAGCTTTTAGCCACATCTCATGGCCTTCCTCGGTTGTCGTGGAGACGGTTCAGTTATCACGTGACTTCACTCTAGTTTCTGTCATGTGATGAACAAACAAAGAAAACGACAACGACGACAGAAATTAATTCAGACTTTTTAACTTTTATTTTGACTTTGATTCAACTTCAGTTTTAAAATAGATTTCAGAAGAAAACAGTGACGATTTATGTAAATGATCCAAAACCTCTCAAATAAAGAAACAAGATACGAAATAAATGAAAAATAAATACAGACGAAATGTTTCATCCTGCTTCTTTTCTTTGTTTCTTCTTAAAACTTTCAAAATGTCTCTTTTCATCACATCTTTATCCGTCAAGCCACACGAACAGGGCTGTGATTGGCTCTCTGCTCAGTCACACTGGAGCAACAGCCAATCACAGGCTGGTTTGTGTTGATTGACAGATTCAAAAAGTGAAATAAACTCAGACTTCAGAAAAAAAACTGAAGAATGAAATGAATCATCAGATTTATCTGTTTTCATTCAATTATTTACTTCACAATGTCTCATTTATTTAATACTGAACATCTAAAACCAGCAGACAAAACCTGCTTCATCCTGGACTCAAACACTGTCCTCTGTGGCACCAGCTGCAGGTGTAGGTGTGGTCCAGGTGGTCTACAGCGCCCCCTGTGCCACCCTCCTGAACAGCTGCTGGTTCAGGTGTGGTCCAGGTGGTCTACAGCGCCCCCTGTGCCACCCTCCTGAACAGCTGCTGCCTCTGCTGGTCCGTCATGGTGTCGCAGCTCTGCAGCAGGTTTGCGATGACGAGCGTCTGCTGAACGCTGGAGGACTTCACCCACAGACGGCCGTTCATCCCGAACACCAGCTCACAGGGGAACAGCTGCTGCAGGTCGGACAGGACCTCGCTGTGGGGGGCCAGCAGTCTGGGGGGGGGGACAGACTTAGTGGAGCGGAGACCATCGAGTCAGAGACAGTAACACTGAACGCTGTTCGTACCTTCTGACGAGTCCCAGAGAGACCGTGAAGAGCAGACCTCCTCCCCCAAATACTCCCATCCCATTGGCTCGTCCCGAACTGTCCATACACACCAGCTCCGGCTCCATGTCCTTATTGGCTATGATGAACTGAGCGAACACCAGGTCGCCCACCTGTACAGGTAACACAGGGAGGGAGGGGTTAAACACCAGGTCGCCCGCCTGTGCAGGTAACACAGGGAGGGAGGGGTTAAACACCAGGTCGCCCACCTGTACAGGTAACACAGGGAGGGAGGGGTCGTTGTGGACATTCTGTCCTCAGTGTCTCACCTGGACGTTGGGGCGGTTCCTCTTGGTGGCTCCCTCAAACGCCAGGTAGGACAGAGACGCCTGCTCACTTCCTCCAAAGTCCACCTTGAAGACGTCTCCTGATTTGACCGTCACGATGCCGATGACGGTCTCTCCTTTAGCTGGGACATACTGGGGACAGACAGGGACAGACTCAGCTCCCAGCATGCACTGCTTCAACACCTGTCCTTCACAAAAATGTCCACTTCAGCGTTTATATCTCTTTTAGACCTGGCTTCACTACAGCCTTCTATCGGGAACTGCCGAACTCCATTTAAATAAACAGCTATTTAAAATTTCACGAAATTGGATAAACGGGCTTAACTTTTAGAACAAAAACGAATAACTCTCATAAATGCGTTTGGTCTTCTGAGTAATTCGGGGTGCAACTGGTTCACCGAGCGGCACTGTATTACTAAATACTCTTAACTTTTCAGAACTGATGCCCGCTGCTCGCTGCCGTGACGCACGGCGCGCTTCAGCGAGCGGAGGAAGGATTAACAGCGGACCTGATTCATAAAGTTAAACTTTAACGGCACAAAGCGCGGCTTGATAACATCATCTTTGAGCCGTAATCACGACTGATCCACAGTGACTTTAATTCAGCCAAAGATTATTGACACACTGGGCGCACATTTGTACTGACAAGAAAACACTTAAATTGCGCGTTTTCTAAATGGAATCCTGCACGCTGCAGACCCTACTGTAAATATTTCCCAGTAAACAGAGACTCGACGGTAATGTCCGCATATAAACGGATCCGGTGAACATCGTGCCTCTGGAGTCTCACCCTCCTCTGCTGTGAATCCATCCAGAACATGTTGGGCTGTTTGTGTCGGAGGACGCCGCTTTTACACACCACCAGCCGGTCTCCGCTCCGCCGCAGACCCGGACCACACACCACCTTCTCCGGTTTCACGTGATCCGTTAGAGAGATGGTGTCGTCGGTCTCAAAGGAGAATTCATCTCCAGGTAACAGAACCTGCCCGACTTTATCTTTCAAACAGGAAAACATACCGACTCCTCAGCAGCTTCACTCACGTGTGTTGTTGTTGTTGTTCGACGGACTGAAATGAATGTGACACACAGGAAACAGGAAGCTCCGCCTGCAGCGCCCTCTGCGGGGCCGGAGGAACAAAACATCTCCGCCACAACCGGAAGTTAGAAACATTTAAGAAAACATTATTTAATAAACTTTTAAGTTTAGAAAAGATTAGCAAAGATTTTAATTGTACTTTTGTGGACTGAAACTTGAAGAAGGAACGAATCTTTTCTGACTGGATGCTTTTATTTAATTTAACATGAAGGTATTTTGACATGTTCGGTTGTTGTTGTTGTTGTTTGTCTACTGAGGATCTTTCGATATTAACACAAACTCATCATTACTTTTTTCAGCTTGAATATAAAACATGTGCCAGATTCAGACTGAAATGAGACGTTACTATTAAATATTAAATAAATATGTTTAATATTCTGAATGTTTAATATTCTGAATGTTTAATATTCTGAATGTTTAATATTCTGTATATTTATATTCTGTATATTTATATTCTTTATGTTTAATATTCTGTATATTTATATTCTTTATGTTTAATATTCTGTATATTTAATATTCTGTATATTTATATTCTTTATGTTTAATATTCTTTATGCTCTACATGAACTAATACATCAAAAAGAAATAAGTACATCAGATCCACTAAAACTCCCTAATCAATCAGATCAGATCAGCTGATTGATCCGAAGGTAAACACACCTGTTGCAGCTGCAGAGACAGAACACTGACACTCTGAATTCATAAAAATAATGAAATGAAAGAAATGAGAAAGATGACGTTAAAAAGCTAAATACAATATTTCTGGTATAAATCGTACACGTAATGAAGAATATCCGTTTAAATATATGTGCAGTGTATGAAACCTGTACACTGGGGATGTGAGGGGATGCAGATGTGAGGGGATGCAGATGTGAGGGGATGCAGATGTGAGGGGATGCAGATGTGCAGTCAGCGTCGCTGTTGTCCAGCAGAGGACGCTGCTGGATCAGTTCCTTCAGGTTCCACTTTGTTCCTCAGGTTCTCGTGTCTTAAAGGGACCCGAACCCAGAGTCCTCCTCTCAGCTGTGTCTCATCTGGACTGCAGAGCTTCGGACATATCGGCCGGACAGATGTCTGCATCGTCTGGACCCCTCAGAGCCCAAAAACTACATTTTAAACAACAACAGCAGCGTCTGTTTGCAGAGATCCGGACCCGGTTCTGAAGATCCTCCTCAGGTGTGTGGTGAGCAGCTTCATGCGGGAACTGTTGTCTTTCTACCGACACACGAACACTGAAACAGGCTGAATCCTCCTGCCCTCTTCTTCATGTGCTTCTGATGGACGTGATGGACCAGACCACGGTCCAGACCACGGTCCAGACCACGGGCCAGACCACAGGCCAGACCACAGTCCAGACCACGGTCCAGACCACGGGCCAGACCACGGACCAGACCACAGGCCAGACCACGGACCAGACCACAGGCCAGACCACAGATCGGACCACGGTCCAGACCACGGACCAGACCACGGTCCAGACCACGGGCCAGACCACGGGCCAGACCACGGGCCAGACCACGGGCCAGACCACAGATCGGACCACGGTCCAGACCACGGACCAGACCACGGACCAGACCACGGTCCAGACCACGGTCCAGACCACGGGCCGGACCACGGGCCGGACCACAGGCCGGACCACAGATCGGACCACGGTCCAGACCACGGACCGGACCACAGTCCGGACCACGGACCGGACCACGGTCCAGACCACAGGCCGGACCACAGTCCGGACCACGGACCGGACCACGGTCCAGACCACAGGCCGGACCACAGTCCGGACCACGGACCGGACCACGGTCCTCCTTCTGCCTGAACATACATTTTAAAGTCTCTCTGAAGTTAATATGAAGCTTCAAATCAAGTGGAGATCTTACAACCGGTCTCCTGTATACATATATATTCTCAATGAATATATATTCTGTATAAATATATATTCTGTATATTTAATATTCTGTATATTTAATATTCTGAATAAATATATATATATATTCTGTATGTTTAATATTCTGTATATTTAATATTCTGTATGTTTATATTCTGTATATTTAATGTTCTGTATATTTAATATTCTGTATATTTAATATTCTGTATGTTTGTGTGTAAGCACATTTAGAGCCGCTGGAAACTCCCTGTATGTCTGAACACAGCTGATCAATAGAAGCGATCTGATTCTGATGGATGGATCTGAAGCAGGAAAACATCTGATGGTATCATCGTGTGTAAATGCTGTTCATGTTAAATACTCGTCTTTATACTCATAAACATGAAGTCATAAAATAAAACGATTCACTTATTTATTTATATTGATCTGTAATTGAAAGGGCTACGGTTATATATATATATATATATATATATATATATATATATATATATATCAGAGACCCCACAATAACATCCAAAGAACTGCAGGCCTCACTCGCCTCAGTTCAGGTCAGTGTTCGTGACTCCACCATAAGAAAGAGACTGGGCAGAAATGGCCGGCAAGACGAAAACCACTGCTGAGCGAAAACAACATTAAGGCTCGTCTCATTTTTTCCAGAAAACATCTTGATGATCCCCGAGACTTTTGGGAAAATACTCTGTGGACTGACGAGACAAAAGTTGAACTTTTTGTTAGGTGTGTGTCCCGTTACATCTGGCGTAAAAGTAACACTGGTGGTGGTGGTGTGATGGTCTGGGGCTGTTTTGCTGCTTCAGGACCTGGAAGACTTGCTGTGATAAATGGAGCCATGAATTCTGCCGTCTACCAAAAACTCCTGAAGGAGAACGTCCGGCCGTCTGTTCGTGACCTCAAGCTGAAGCGAACTCGGGTTCTGCAGCAGGACAATGATCCAAAACACACCAGCAAGTCCACCTCTGAATGGCTGAAGAAGAACAAAATGAAGACTTTGGAGCGGCCTAGTCAAAGTCCTGACCTGAATCCTATTGAGATGCTGTGGCATGACCTTAAAAAGGCAGTTCATGCTCGAAAACCCTCCAATGTGGCTGAATTACAACAATTCTGCAAAGATGAGTGGACCAAACTTCCTCCACAGCGCTGTAAAAGACTCACTGCAAGTTATCGCAAACGCTTGGTTGCAGTTGTTGCTGCTAAGCGTGGAGCAACCAGTTATTAGGTTTAGGGGGCGATCACTTTTTCACACAGGGCCATGTGGGTTTGGATTCTGTTTTCCCTTAATAATAATAACAACCTTCATTTAAAAACTGCATTTTGTGTTTACTTGTGTTTTCTTTGACTAATATTTAAATTTGTTTGATGATCTGAAACATTTAAGTGACAAACATGCAAAAAAATAAGAAATCAGGAAGGCAAACACTTTTTACACCACTGTATATATATACGTAGACCAGCAGACCTGTAGACCTGCAGACCTGCAGACCAGCAGACCTGCAGACCTGTAGACCTGCAGACCTGCAGACCTGTAGACCAGCAGACCAGCAGACCTGCAGACCTGCAGACCTGTAGACCTGCAGATTTGTAGACCAGCAGACCAGCAGACCTGTAGACCAGCAGACCTGTAGACCTGCAGACCAGCAGAGGGCAGCAGAATCTGAGGACTCAGCTCTGCTCTCTGAGAGAAATCAGTGTTTGTGAGGGAGGAAGTTCCTCCTGCTTTCTTCTTCTGTGGTGTGTGTGTCGGCGGCAGCAGCCGTAGATCAGCTGCCGCTGTGTGTCAGAGGGGGCGTGGCCTCGGGGGCGCAGGTCATACATTCCTCCGGGGAGCTGATTGGACGGAGGGAGGTGTCAGGGAATGTGCAGCAGCTACAGATGTCTGCAAAGAGCCTCCAGGTCACGACCCCCGTGTCGGCGTCAGGACCGCCACCCCCCTCCATCTGCATCATCACCATCACCTTCATCATCACCATCACTGAGCCTCCGCAGAGCGACGCAGGACGAGGATTTAAAGATCCTCTCCGGCCGACGGCTCGGCACAGAAATGTTCTGCTAATTCTTCACGTTGTCGCGTCTGAAGGCGACTCAGTTCAACGCCTCGTTTACACTCGACACTTCGTTTCATATCAGATTTAAAACTCAGCTGGAAGAAGAACTCAGATCTGTTACTGCAGCAAACGCACGTACGAATACTGCATTCACACTGTTACTCCAGTAAAAGGACAAAAGCATCAAAATGAACTAAAAGTACCAAAAGTAAAAGTGCTCGTTATGCAGGACGGTTTCACCACTTTAAAGCTGCAGCTGCTGAAGGTGGAGCTCGTTGTAATCACTTCATGTTCTGCTGGGCAGCTTCATCTGTAATTATACATCACGATTTATTATGTTTCCTGTTAATAATCTGAATCTGCAAAGTAACTACAGCTTAAATGTAGCGTAAGTGTAAAGCACCATGAAACACTACAGAACAGCACTTGAGTAAACGTACTTTCCACCGCTGCAGTCAGTCACGTGTCTGCGTCTGTCGGCCACAAATCTGACGACAGTCTTTGTTTTCTGCGTGTAAACCAGGGTCGGTCCTCCTCCGGTCCGGAACGAGGTGCTGGTGCACCTGAAGCTGTTTGCTAACTGACAAAAACACCAGAAGAAGAAGAACTTCAGCCCCTAAGCAGTTTAGCTACAACAATAACAGTTTAGCTAGCTATCATAAGCTAACAGTTAACCATAAGCTAACAGCTAACATAAGCTAACAGATAACCATAAGCTAACAGCTAACATAAGCTAACAGATAATATAAGCTAACAGTTATCCATAAGCTAACAGTTAACCATAAGCTAACAGTTATCCATAAGCTAACAGCTATCCATAAGCTAACAGTTAACCATAAGCTAACAGCTAACATAAGCTAACAGATAATATAAGCTAACAGTTATCCATAAGCTAACAGCTATCCATAAGCTAACAGTTATCCATAAGCTAACAGCTATCCATAAGCTAACAGTTATCCATAAGCTAACAGCTATCCATAAGCTAACAGTTAACCATAAGCTAACAGTTATCCATAAGCTAACAGCTATCCATAAGCTAACAGTTAACCATAAGCTAACAGTTATCCATAAGCTAACAGCTAACATAAGCTAACAGCTAGCCATAAGCTAACAGCTAGCCATAAGCACAAACACATGAGTGAATCATGTTTATGAGACTCTCAGATGTTCAGCTGTTGCATTGATCAGAGATCAGAGATCTGATCAGAGATCTGATCCGCCACAGACTCAGGAAGTGGCTTAGTCCAGTTTAGAAGTTCTGGTCCCTCCCTGGAGGATTTCTACGTCGCCTCCACGACTAAATAATCGAAGCGAAAACCTCACAGTTACATTTCTTACTTTCCTTCTCTCTTCTTCTTTTGCTCTAAATTGGATGTCATTGGAACTGAACTTTTCTTCTTCTCTGTCGGAATATTTTACTGTTCGATTCTCCACCAAAGACCTGAGCTGATTTTTGTGTTTTTCGTTCAGACTGAAGCTGATTTATTCTCCCTGAAGAAGAAAAAGGAGACATTTTGCAGCTGAGCAGCACAAATACCCTCAGACCTGATGCTGCGGGGAGGCAGTTCGCCCTTCCTCCTCCTCCTCCTCCTCCTCCTCCTCCTCCTCCCCCCCAGCCCTCAGCTTTCAGATGCAAACGAAGCAGACATATGGAGAGGAGGTCTCTCTGCTGCGGCCCTCCTAAAGATTCAGATTGTATGACAAATCACGTCCAGGGCCGCTCAACCTCCTCTGTCCTCCGCCCCCACCTCCGTCCTCTCCGCCCCCACCCTCCACCACACCCCAGACAACAGCTTCATTAGGCTGAAAGAAGAGAGTTTTCGCAGCTTTGTCGAGTCAAGACTCACAGCTCCTTCTCCTCTTCTCAATCACTCCTTTGTTGGAGCGAATTCAAGTTATTGCACCCGGGACCATATGCCCCCCCCCCCTCACCCCCCAAGCTCGCTCGCCCGCGGACAACAGACATGTTGTGTCTGTACGTTCGTTCAGAAACCTTCAGTCTGTTCAGGTACGTCGGCCCGTTATGAGGCCATTTTGCACTGCATTCTGGGTATTTCAGGGGCTCGTTCGGCGCAGTTTCAGCTGCTGTTTCTATATTAAACAGAAGACTAACACAAATAATCTTCATTTAAGGTTTTATTTTGAAGACACAGACACTTAATGTGCGAATGCGGACATTTAAACCTGGAATATTCTCACCAGGTGACAGACAGACGCATTTCTTCAGTGTAGCAATTTGTTTTATAGTCGCTTTATTTTGGAAAAATTCAATAATTCTAACTTTTTAACATAAAGACCAGCTGATGCAGCTCGAACCTGTTGAGATCAATAAGCAGCAGGAAGCAGATTAAACTGCCAGATTTCTGAAGGGAGTCTGGTGACTTTCTGCCTGTCTCCTCACCTGCCTGTCTCCTCACCTGCCTGTCTCCTCACCTGTCTCTCTCCTCACCTGTCTCTCTCCTCACCTGCCTCTCTCCTCACCTGCCTGTCTCCTCACCTGCCTGTCTCCTCACCTGCCTCTCTCCTCACCTGTCTCTCTCCTCACCTGTCTGTCTCCTCACCTGCCTCTCTCCTCACCTGTCTCTCTCCTCACCTGTCTGTCTCCTCACCTGTCTCTCTCCTCACCTGTCTGTCTCCTCACCTGCCTGTCTCCTCACCTGCCTCTCTCCTCACCTGTCTGTCTCCTCACCTGTCTGTATGTGACATGCACATCGTTCATCTCCAGTTTGGATGATCACGGAGAAAGTTAGACAGGTGAGGAGACAGACAGGAGGCAGCTCCTCCTCCCTCTCCTCCTCCCTCCTCCTCCTCCTCCACCCCTCCTCCCTCTCCTCCTCCCTCTCCTCCTCCCTCTCCTCCTCCTCCTCTTCCTCCTCCCTCACCTCCTCCCCCTCTTCCTCCCTCTTCCTCCCCTCCCTCCTCCTCCTCCTCCCCTCCCTCTCCTCCCTCCCCTCCCTCTCCTCCTCCTCTTCCTCCCCTCCCTCCCTCCTCCTCCTCCTCCCCTCCCTCTCCTCCCTCCTCTTCCTCCTCCTCACCTCCTCCTCCTCCTCCTCCTCCTCCTCTCCTCCCTCCTCCCTCTCCTCCCTCTCCTCTCCTCCCTCTTCCTCCTCCTCTCCTCCTCTCCTCTCCTCCTCCTCTCCTCCCTCTCTCCTCCCTCCTCCTCCTCCTCCTCTCCTCCTCCCTCTTCCTCCCTCCTCCTCCTCCTCCTCCTCCTCCTCCTCCCTCTCCTCCTCCTCTCCTCCTCCTCTTCCTCCCTCCTCCTCCTCCTCCTCCTCCTCTCCTCCTCCTCCTCCTCCTCCTCTCCTCTCCTCCTCCTCCTCCTCCCTCTCCTCCCTCTCCTCCTCCTCCTCCTCCTCCTCCTCCTCCCTCTCCTCCTCCTCCTCCTCTCCTCCTCCTCCTCCTCTCCTCCTCCTCTCCTCCTCCTCTCCTCCTCCCTCTCCTCTCCTCCTCCTCCTCCTCCTCCTCCTCCTCCTCCCTCCCTCTCCTCCTCCTCCTCCTCCTCCTCCTCCTCCTCCCTCCTCCTCCTCCTCTCCTCCCTCCCTCTCCTCCTCCTCCTCTTCCTCCTCCTCCTCCTCCTCCTCCTCCTCCCTCCTCTCTCCTCTTCCTCCTCCTCCCTCTCCTCCTCCTCCTCCCTCCCTCTCCTCCTCCCTCTCCTCCTCCTCCTCCTCCTCCCTCCCTCTCCTCTTCCTCCTCCTCCTCCTCCTCCTCTCCTCCTCCTCCTCCTCCTCCTCTTCCTCCCTCCTCTCCTCCTCCTCCTCTTCCTCCTCCTCCTCCCTCCCTCTCCTCCTCCTCCTCCCTCTCCTCCTCCTCACACAGACATGATCCTGATCAAATACACTTCATTGTCTGTTCTGTCTGTAGTGATGAAGATCTTCCCGTCTTGTTGTTCAGGAAGGTTTTAATCTAAAGGAACGCGGTCGTGAATCAGCGTCCTGAATGCAGCCTCCTCCTTCGCCGCGCGGCCTCCACCCGCCGGCCTCCACCTCCATCAATCTGCTGTTGCATTCTGGGAGCAGCAGCTTCCTATTCACTTGTCTGCGGCTGTTTGCTCGGGGTTATAATTTACCTCTGGTTTACCCAACATTAGCGGACACAAAGGGGACGGTTTGGACCGAGGGTTTATCTGCAGCCGGCCGCCGTCATGGCAACGCCACGACCTGAAGACACAGCACCTGAAAAGACCGCAACTCATCATGGAGCCTTTAATCCGGAGTCCGAGGACAGTTTCACATGGAAGACAAGAAAAGCCTTCATTTCCACCTTAACAGCCACTTTAACTGCTCATATTCGGCTTAAGGTGGAATGAAGACGAATCAGAAGCTTTGAGAGTTAAAACTGAAGCTAAATCTGACCTTTAACGGACCAAAGTGAAGCGAGCTCACGTCAGTGATTAAACGATTAAACGACGAAGATCCTTTCAGCCTTTCAGCCACTAGCTTCCGTTCATCAGCGTGCGATGTGAAAATCTGTCAGCAGACTGAAAACTCGCTTCAGTTGTTAAAAGATCAGTTTGGTGTTATTCTTTTTTTCTTGTCAACAAATCTCACGTTCAGACTCAAACCAGCAACACGTCGGCCCGTCTCTCAGCGCCGTCTCACTTCCTGTCTGCGGCGCTCAGCTGCGAGCCCATTGGCTCCTGCTGAGGATGTAAATCTCTAAAAACACAGATATGTGGCTTCATGTGTAAAAAGGCTCAGTAGTTTCCTCAAACAGCTGCTCGCTGTAGTTTTTATCAGACCAACAGGAGGAAACAGAGCGTCTGTCGGGGACTATTTCCAGCGGCGGATGAATCCACATGTGGTGCTGCAGTGAGTGTTTGGGGCAGCAGGACGGTGTGTGTGTGTGAGGCAGAATAAACTACAGTGTGTGTGTTCGTGGCGATGAAGCAACATGTCGCCCAGTGCAGCAGAGCGGCTCGCTGATGGGTTCGAGCTCTGCGGCTCCGAGGCGTTTATTTCCCATTGAAGATACAGTTTTATCACTGATACGTGACATCAGCAGGTGACCCGGACAACGAGCCAATCAGAGCTTTCTATGTGAGGTTAAGATTGAGAGGACATGAGGCTGCCAGAGACACAGGAGACAAGTCTGGCTGAGATGGACCGAACCAGAGGACAGTCCTGCGACACCCGAGATTATAATCAGTGCCAGCATTTTTACAAATCTCTGAAAACAGCAACAAACATGAACTGCAGGACGTGGACTCTGGTCTCCTGCGTGCCGCTCGTCCGTCCACCATGACTGTCCCCGCCTCTACATGAAGGACACTTCCTGTGTGGACACATGAGGTGCAGACTCAGCGTCAGGCTTGTTGAATGAATGTTCGACATTTTACTTTTTATTTCTGGTACAGGACACAAACCCTCCTCTGCAACTCAAAACAAACAACCACAAAACATATTTATTATTTAAAATCACAATTATTTCACAAATAATCACAAATCAGCTTTATAATTATACAAAACATCCTTTGTTGACCAGAATTGATCCAGTCGGTTTTTAAAAGCGTTGTCTGAAGCTCGTTCGTTCAGAGAAACCCTTCTGGCCTGAGCTCATGTCTCTTCTGTCTCCTGCTCACCAGCGTCGGTCATTGTCATTTTCTTGACCTCTCTTCGTGTGCAGCAGCTCTTCTCTAAACCTCTCAATTTTTTCTCTATATTTTAATTTATACGGACACCAGACCGAACTTGAGCTAAGAGCTCACCAAGGATTTATAAAACTATTTCCTTGCATTCATTTTGAAAAGTTCTTCTAACTATCGCCAGCAGAGTTTGCCTTTTTAATTTTTGTCTGTCAACTATCAACCACTGCACCGATATCCTTTCCCTCTCCCACTTGCTGAGCCACCAGTTACCCAGCGTGCCAGATTGTAACACACTTGGTAAATCATTTATGTAGACACCAAAGAGTACGGGGCCCAGCACGGATCCCTGTGGAACTCCAGAGGTCACCGGTTTCCAGTCTGCAGTGGCCCCATTGACCACGTCCTGCTGTTTCCTGTTACGTAAAGAGTCCCGTGTCCAGTCTGTAACTCTGTTGTCTGCAATAGGATTTTAATTTTGATAGTATTTATGAGGAACTGTATCAAAAGCTTTTTGGAAGTCCATATATCGACTGACTGTCCTCTCTCCAAAGCTGCTGACCGCTTATCAGGAACCAAGCTGAAGCCGATCTTGCAGATATAAAACCAGACTGTTTATTACTAAAAAGTCTGTTTGATTTCTTATGGTCAACAATATATGTCCTGCTTAGACTTCCCATTGTCTTCCACACTACCGATGTCAGACTAACTGGCCCGTAGTGTCCTGCTAATGATTCTTCTCGAAACTTGCACTTATTTGTGCCTCTTTCCATTCACAGGCTAAAACTGATTCTTCTAACGACTGATTGCGGTATACAGTCTTTCAAATCCCAGGATGTATCACATCTGGCCCTGGTGATTTCTAGATGTCAATATTTCAGCATGGACATGGAGTCCCACTGAGGTTTAGTGTCGATCTGGTCTCTGTTGGAGTGGAAATGTGTTCAGGTTGTGTTTTACAGGATTTCTACAGTTGTTCATCAGAGTCGGAGCAGATTAGACGTTTTCTCTCCTTCAGCTCAATCACTTGTTTTTGTTTCCTCCTTTTCCTTGAGAGTCCTCCTGCTTCTTCTTTTCTTTATTTGTGTAGTGTGTGTGTGTGTGTGTGTGTGTGTGTGTGTGTGTGGGGGGGGTTCTTTGGTCCATTTAATTCTGTGTCATTTTCTCACGTGTTTCACTTCATTGAAATTCAATCACATCTCGTGTCGCTGAGACTTAATCCTGTCAGCGCTTCACCCCGGACAGACCTCTCACTCGGCTTTATTCCTTCTGCCTTTCTTTCTTTCACTTGTGTTTTTTTTCATGCATTTTTTCTACTTTTCTTCTTCTCCTCTTCATGTAGCTGCACAGAAACACAAACTACTCCCCAACATACTGAACAAAGCTCATGTTGCCTCTTTTATTCTTTGTTTTTTCAGTTTTATTAGTTTGTTCCAAAGTATCAACAAGACAATTACTCACATATACAGAACATATAAAAACACTATCACACATGGCCAAAAGTAAGTGGACACGTGAACATACCGTATAACATAAAAGAAGACACGATAAACTTTATTGATCCCAAACAGAGAAATTGAAGTTTTACAGCAGCAAAGGAAAATACAAGATGCAGAGTGTAGATAAGTAACCCTAAAAACTATTATGACCATCTACTATGTATATATATACTATATATATAACATATAATAATATTATATACAACATAAAGAAATAATAACTAAAAATATATTGAGACACAAAATGTGTCAAAAACTGCACTTTAGTGAATGGAATCTGGTGGAGGGTAAAGTCCGTCTGCTGTTTGCTGCTGAGCAGCTAGTGTTCAGATGCTTTTTACAGCTTTCTCTCTGAAAACACAAAAAATACCTTAAAAATGACCCAATAACACGAAAGCCATCAGCTAATTGATAAATTAAGGCCCTTTGAGATATAAATTAGAGATTGGATGGTTTTCATGTTATCTGGTTCATTTTAAGAGATTTTCCACCTTCCATTAATAATCCATTAATAATATAATGAATGTATTACTGTTCATTCATTTATCCCTTTATTACCTTCTTAATATTCCTGACTGACGTTATTATTAATGGCTAAGTGTGGATTCAGTTTCAGGTTGGAAGAATATCTCTGCTGCAGCTTTAAGATTTCCCTTCATTGGATCAAAGCAGAGGAACAGCCCCAGACAGCCCCGTCCACATACTTTTGGCCATATAGTGTCAATCTAAACTGTGCCACCCACGCGTCCGTCAGCTCTCAGCCAATAGAAACACAGCTGTAAACTGTTTCCATCCACTTTAAGTGCAGCTGACAAGCTGCTGCATCACTTTGAAGTGATGGAGGCTGTAAAACACAAACCTGCCTCCACCTTCTTCTTCTGTTTCAGGCTGTCAGGCTTTAAACTGCTTCTCCTCCCACACACACACACCAATACACTCTCTTAGACAAGGTCCACTTACCAGCTTTTCTGGAGCTTTCAACCGCACCTCAGTCTTCATCAGTGGCTGAAAGCTCCGGAAAAAGCCGGTAAGAAGAAATGAAACAAATGTTCACAATTAGTTTTGTAGTTTTTCTATTAAAGTTCTCTCAGGTTCCTCTTTTTGTGTTCTAAACATGTATCTCCAAAATGTCAACAATTCAACAAACTCAAAAAGAAAGTTTGACATTTGGAAACATTCACTTCACTTTCACGAGCAGTTCTTCTTTGGTAAGTTCAGAGTAACATCACATTTCCATCAACATCAGAGCACAAACAACACAACAACACAACAACACAAACAACACAACAACACAACAACAACAACACAACAACAACAACACAACAACACAACAACACAACAACACAACAACACAACAACACAACAACACAACAACAACAACAACAACATAAATAATAACAATAAAATAACACAACAATAAATAAATAACATAAATAACATATAATAATACAATAAATAAACAACATAATAAATAATATAACAATATAAATAAAATAACAATAATAAAATAACAATAATAATAACATAATAATAAATAAATATAACAATAAAATAACAATAAATAACAATAAAATAACATATAATAATAAATAAAATAAATAAAATAACAATAAATAAAACAACATAAATAATATAAATAAATAAATAAATATAATAATATAAATAAAATAACAAATAACAATAATAATATTAAATAAATAAATAATAAAATAACATAAATAACATAATAATATAATAATATAAATAAATAATAAATAAATAATATAATAAATAATAAATAATATAAATAAATAATAATAACATAAATAAATATAATAATATAATAAATAAATATAATAATATAAATAAATATAAATAAATAATAATATAACATAATAATATAATATAATAATAAATAAATAATATAACAATAAATAAATAAATAACAATATAAATAAATAAATAAAATAACAATAAATAAATAAATAGTAAATAATAAAATAAATAACAATATAATAATAATATAATAATAACAATATAATAAATAAACAACATAATAAATAACATAATAAATAATAAATAAATAATATTAAATAATATAATAATAAATAATAATAAATAAATAATAAATAACAATAAATAAACAGTAAATAATAAAACAACACAACAACACAATAAATAAATAACATAAATAATAAATAAATAAATAAAATAACATAAATAATATAATAATATAATAACATAAATAATAAAATAACAATAATATAACAATAAATAAATAAATAATATAAATAATAAATAGTAAACAATAAATAAATAATAACATAAATAATATAATAATAAATAGTAAATAGTAAATAATATAACAATATAAATAATAACATAATAACATAAATAACATAACAACAATAAAATAACAATAATAATAAATAAATAATAACAATAAAATAACAATAACAATAAATAAATAAATAAAATAACATAATAATAAACAGTAAACAATATAAATAATAGAGTAAATAAATAGTAAATAATATAATAACATAATAAATAATATAACAATAAATAGTAAATAATATAACAATAAATAAAAAATAATAAATAAACAAATAAAATAACAATAATAAATAGTAAACAATAATAATAATAAATATAAATAACAATAATAATAATACAATAATAATATATAATAATAATATAATAAATAATAAATAAATAAAATAAATAATAAAATAACATAGTAAATAAACAGTAAAATAACATAACAATAATAATATAATAATAAATAAAATAACATAGTAAATAAATAAACAACACAAACAACACAACAACAAACAGCAAACAACACAACAACACAACAACAAACAGTAAATAATATAACAATAAATAAATAATAATAAATAATAGTAAATAGTAAACAACATAATAAATATAACAATAATAAATATATAAATAATATAAATAAATAAACAGCAAACAACACAACAACACAACAACACAACAACACAACAACACAAACAACACAACAACAAACAGCAAAACAACACAAACAACACAACAACACAACAACAAACAGCAAACAACAACAACAAACAGCAAACAACAACACAAACAACAAAGTAACACAAACAACACAACAACAACAACACAAACAACAACACAGCAAAAAACAGCAAAAACAACAACAAACAGCAAACAACAACAACAACAACACAAACAACACAGCAACAGATTCACTGGAATCACTGTCAGGCAGCAGGTGACTGAGGAGTTCAGGTTCTCGGCTGCAGTGGGAAAAACTAGTTTTAAAACTGGTTTGTGTTGTTGGGTAGTGATGTGTAGCGCCACCTGCAGGTTATAATACAACAGGTTCTTAAAGTTTGTTGTCAAGTAAAAATCTAGTTTCTCGAAAATGTCTTAACACAAAATCTTTAAGATTTTTAGAGGATTTACTCAGTTTCTTTTGTCCTTCTGACGCTCATGATTCTTTCCTTCTGTCCTTTATACTTTTCTTGTTGCCGTCCTCTTTTTTCTTCCCTTATTTCTTTCTTTCGTCAAAACAAATAAATGCAGAGGATTTATTTGTCTTTTCTCCTTTTCCTTCCCACTTTTCTAATTTCCTTCTTTTCATTTTATTTTTCATGTTTCCATCCTTCTTTCATTCCTTTCTTACATTCTGCAACTCTTCTAAAACAAAGAAAAAATAAAAAACTTATCTAACTTTACTTGATACTGCTGAAATGTAAAATGAACCTTTTAATACTTGGGTTTCCTTGCAGACAGCTGTTTACTCTGACGTCGGGAGAAATGGAGAAAGCAGGATTTTTACTTGTATTCGAGTATTTTGAAAGTGTGGTTTATCCTCTTTGAGTGAAACAGGATTTAGGATTTGCAGACTTGTCGGGGCCTCACAGAGGCTTGTGCCGGCCCTGCAGCCGGGGCAGAGATGATTTGTGTGCAGCCTGGGTTTGGTTTTGTTCCTGCTGAGGCCCATTTGAATAAGAATGATGCCAATAGAGTGGCTGAGGCAGAAAGAAAGCAGCACAAAAGGCCAGAGGAGCTGAATTTGGACGAGGGACAAACCAGGAGAGGAGTGAAAAGAAGTGCAGGGCGGACGGCCATAATGGAACAATTCACCTTATAATCGCTTTGATATATTATACATGCCTGAAGACTCTAAACATTGTGTAATTATTTATAAATGACTGTCCCCCCCTCTCCTGCAGAATAAAGCTGCAGAAAGACTCTGCAGGTCTCTGCTTCTTCTCTGCTAAGTTGCAAACTGAATAAATGGAATAATTAATGGAAAATTGTATGCCTGTCTCATAAAGATGTCTTTAAAAAACACTTAAAGAAAATTGGCCCAGGGCTGTATGCGCTCATGCTGGACGGGTTTACTGCTGCCTAAAGAGATGAAAAGACAAACAAAAAGCCAGACTTCATAAAGTGAAACAGTTCAGCCAAAGCTGTTCATGTCGGATAAAAATAAGCCGCATCGCTCCGTCTGCAGACACCAAAGATTGGGGTCATTTTTAATGATTGGATCTGGATTGTTGATCCTGGTTCAGATGGTGTGTTGGCCTTTCTGGATCTGCTCCTAACTGGTTTACATCTTATTTATCTGAAGAAATATTGTAGGTGATGTCTGTCGCTGCTGTTTTGGACTTTGGAGTTCTTCAAGGCTCCGTTGTAGGTCCTATTTTATTTTCGAACTATATATTTTAGGAATACTGAGGTCATGAGTCTGAATTCCCCCAGCAGAACCTCACCCAACCAGCCGCCAGCCAAACTCTGTACAATTTTCAGACTATTTAAAAGATTTAAATTATATTTTCTGTAAATATAATCTCTTTACATCATAGTCTGGTGCCAGATATGTAATACTGGTGGAGAATTCATTTCATTTTAATTCATGTAGTTTTTTGTTACATTTAGTCTAAAAAAATATTAGAATCTGTCTTTAAAAAACCCAGCATGTGTAATATGTGTGATTGACGAATTTATACTCATCTTCAAGTTATAAACACCAGATTTACAGAAATATTACTCTTATTGGGCCTTTTTGTCACTTCCGTGTATGTTTCCACTCTTGTGCTGGATGTCACAAAATGTCCTCAAATTTAATGAGTATAAACCAGGTCTGACGTCTCCCTGTGTCCTTGGACCTTTATTATCCAGCTGTAAACTGAGGATTTAGATATCACTAGGATTCTTGTCTGGATTTTTCTGTTCAATCATAGAAAAGGTTTCAGTCGTACGACTGAAACCTTTTCTATGATTGAACACTCCTGGACAACACCGTCTTATTTTTCTGTTCAATCGTGTTTTCAAATTAAGAAACATTTCTAAAAGTAAGATGTGTTTTCTCTTTTGAAAATGCTGAGAAATGAATCCTTCACAATGGCAGCCAGAATTCAATATGACGTTTTAGTTTCTGAACTGTTTCGACTGACCAGTGTCCCCTGGAAGCCCCCTGGATGTCCCCTGGATGTCCCTGGATGTCCCTGGATGTCCCCTGGATGTCCCTGGATGTCCCTGGAAGCCCCCTGGATGTCCCTGGATGTCTCCTGGATGTCCCCTGGAAGTCCCCTGGATGTCCCTGGAAGTCCCCTGGATGTCCCTGGATGTCTCCTGGATGTCCCCTGGATGTCCCCTGGATGTCCCCTGGATGTCCCCTGGATGTCTCCTGGATGTCCCCTGGATGTTCCCTGGATGTCCCCTGGATGTTCCCTGGATGTTCCCTGGATGTCCCCTGGATGTCTCCTGGATGTCCCCTAGATGTCCCCTGGATGTCCCCTGGATGTCTCCTGGATGTCTCCTGGATGTCCCCTAGATGTCCCCTGGATGTCTCCTGGATGTCCCCTAGATGTCTTCTGGATGTTCCCTGGATGTCCCTGGATGTCCCCTGGATGTCCCCTGGATGTCTCCTGGATGTCCCCTAGATGTCTCCTGGATGTCCCCTGGAAGTCCCCTGGATGGTCCCTGGATGTCCCCTGGATGTCCCCTGGATGTCTCCTGGATGTCCCCTGGATGTCCCCTGGAAGTCCCCTGGATGGTCCCTGGATGTCCCCTGGATGTCCCCTGGATGTCTCCTGGAAGTCCCCTGGAAGTCCCCTGGATGTCCCCTGGATGTCCCTGGATGTCTCCTGGATGTCCCCTGGATGTCCCCTGGATGTCCCTGGATGTCCCTGGATGTCCCCTGGATGTCCCCGGCATAGTTTACGTCTCACTGCAGACTTATAACAAGACTCACTTCTCATAACTGATGTTTCTGCTCTTTTTGTTGATGTCATTTGTTTTCTCACTCATGAGTCTGTCCTGCCTGTTGTTTTGTGCTAAATGCTTTAATTGTGAAACACTTTATAGCTTTTGTTTTGAAAAGTGCCCCAGAGGTAAATTCTCACCTGAAGAATCAACACAAAGACTTAGATTCACTGGTTCCAAGCTGTTTTCTGACGGAAACGCAGCACGAAGGTCTTGAACTAAACTAACTAAACTGTTCATTTAAAGAGCTTCGATTCATCTTCACCCCGAATTTAAAAAAATCAAACCTCAACAGAAGAGGACGGAGAAGCTCTGAATGTCTCTTCTGCTCTTCAGTCTGATCACTTTCAGGATCAAACCTTCAGGTTTATTATTATCCATCTTTAAAATGAGTTTTGAGTTCATAAACTTTTTACTTTCATTCACTGCTCAGAGTGTTTGTGCTGCTGATTGTCTGTCTGTGTCGGTGGTTTTGGGAGAGGACGGAGGGATGGATGTGTCTCCGGAGCGTGTCTCCGCCGGGCGGGGGGGGCGGGGGTCTCCCTGACTCTTCTTTCTTCATTCTTTCTCTTTTTTATGTTTTTGGTTTTAACTCCGAAAGTGGGTTTGGTCTTTCTGCCTGGCATGGGAGGGGGTGGAGGTGCGGGTTCGTGCGTGTCGTTCGCGTGGCCGGCCGCCGGCTCTGATTGGCTGTCCGTGATTACCGGCACGCTTCTCTGTGCGGGCGAACAAACACCGCAGGCGTCATTATGTTAATGAGCAGCTCTCGCGGCACGGGGCAGACCTGCCGCAGCATTCATCCTCCTCATCCAGCACTCTGATGCCTGGGGGCACGGGGGGGTACCGGAGCAGGGGGCCGGTCATTGTCCCGTCCACAGTATATAAGCGGGCTGAGGCCGGTCGTGTGCCAGGCTCACCGGCTCACACGAGCTGATCCAGAGCAGAAAGACGCAAAGAGACGCCTGCCGCTCGTCCTGCACCAAAACCCTCGGTCCTGTTGGATCTGCGCTCAGAAAACTTCCGCAGACTTCAGGTAAGTTCAGCGCGCGTGTCTCCACCTGCGGGACTCTCCACATCAAACTGCCCGCGCTCCGGTCAGCCACGGGTCCTAACGCGCCCCTCTTCTCTCTCCACAGAACAAACCCGCATCCTGCGCTCCGACATGGACTCCATCTACTCTGACATCGACAGCAACAGCTGCGACTTCTTCCCGCACACCGACGATGAGGACTCCCTCGGCAGCCTGCGCTCCGCCTCCCCGGACTCCTCTCCGCTCTGCCCGCCGCGCTCCCCGGAGCCTGAGCAGCTGCAGCAGCAGCAGAAGAAGCGGCGCCGCGGACGCGCCCGGAGCGATGCCACGGTGCAGGTGGTGAAGAAGAACCGGCGCATGAAGGCCAACGACCGGGAGAGGAACCGCATGCACAACCTGAACGACGCCCTGGACGCGCTGCGCGGTGTCCTGCCGGCCTTCCCGGACGAGACCAAACTCACCAAAATCGAGACTCTGCGCTTTGCGCACAACTACATCTGGGCGCTGTCAGAGACGATCCGCATCGCCGACCTGCAGGCGGGGAAGACCGGCGACGCTCCTCTGCTGCTGCGCTCCGCGTGCCTCGGTGAGGCCCCGAGCCCCGGCAGCGACGCCTGCTCCTGGAGCTCCAGCGGCTCTTCGTCCTCCTCCTCCCCGGCTTACTGCGCCTCCAGCCCGGGCAGCCCCGCCGCGCCGGAGGACTACAGCTACCTGCGGCAGGACGCTCTGTACGGCTTCCGCAGCTTCGTGCCGGGCATCTACTGACCGACAGGCCGCCGGAGGAGGCCCGCAGCCCCGCGGACTCGGAGCACAGAAATGTAGAGACACTTAACGGAACCAGCGGGACCAGTCCGGGTGCTGTGGGAATAAGAATCACTGTTTGCCTTAATGAGCTCATTTATTTCACACGTGTCCCTGCTGACGGACTGTAAATGAGAATAACTTAATTTCTTCTTGTTTGTTCTTCTTGTTTTTTATTTCGTATATTTCTCCTAAAACCTTTGCACTTCCCCCCCCCCCGGCCTGCAGGTTACAGTCAGGTTTCCACACATCACATCTTTTTGTATCTCAGAGGTGAAAAGTCAATTTTACAATTTGTAGAGTGAAAAGCAGAACAGAGCGTGGAAATCGAGTCTCAACGCTGCGACAATAGAGTGAATGGAGCTGCCCTCATTCATTATGTATCCTGCCACCCCCACCCTTAGATTATTGTTGTTTTTATTTATTTGACTCGTTTTGTTTCCTCACATGAAATCTGTATTTTGTACATAAAGAGATTTTTATTCTATTTACTTGGAACCAGTTTTCTACAAAATAAAGTTATAACGTTTCTATAAATCTGATCTCTGTCCTCATGAGGATTTTCTCTCATTTTTAGTCTCACAGCACAAAAGTGAAATAAATAACACGCAGCCTTTACAGGAGACGGGACGCATTAATAGGTTTTTTATGATAATTAATGAGCTGACGGTTTGTTCAGAGCAGCAGGTGGAAACAAGTTCAACAAAGACAAAGTTTTACTGTCATGGTAATGAGGAGCTCCCACAGAAATATGTGAATATGACAACAGGAACACTACAAACAGTCGCATCGGGGCTTTTATATTAAAATATGAAACAGCTAAAAAAAGGTAGGCTACAGTTAATCCTGCTATATATATTTAGATGCTGTATTACTATAAAGAGAATAATAAGCAGCTTCAGGAGCAGTTCCTGTTAAACCACAACAACTGAAACAGAAACTTTGTCATCGTGGTTTAAAAGTATTATAAGAACATGTTGGGGGCAGACTCACGGACAGGAACTAATTAAGATGAGCTGCAGGATTTCATCATTTATTATTATTGTTGTTATTATTTGATGATGTTGTAAAAACTCGATTTGCTTTCTTATGTACTTTGATTTCAGTCTGAATTCTGGACATTATATCCATGTGTTGGTGTTTCAGTAAACTGCTTATATTTAATATATTTAAATATGCTCAGTAATTCAATAACAAAGCAAAGGACTTCATATTTCTCCACTAAACTTAATTCTCTGACCTTCATGAATATATCAATTATAAAAATGATCCCAGATCAGCACTGTGAAGTTTGTGAAAAGCAGATCTGACATCAGATCAGCTGGACTGATTTAAAGGTATATAATACATTATTATTACTATGAAGAATTAGCAGTTAGTTACTAATTAGTGTTAAAGAAACACAAGAATGAAACAACGTGTCACGTTTTGATTTGATGTAAACGTCACACGCGGTTTGGCTGCTGAAGAAGAATTCAATCTAAATCTTCATCGCTGAACTGATCTGAGTCGGAGCTTCAGCTCATCATTTACAAACAGATCTTTTCTTCTGTGCGGGGACGCGCTGATTGCGCGCCCCCGAAGCTGACTGCTGTATTGTTAGTGTGCGCGGGGCCGTGCGCTAATTGAGCGGGATTAACCGCCGCCGGCCCGCGTGCACCTGCAGACTCATAATGAGGTCCAGTAAGTTTGAATTAGATTTCTATTGTGGATGAAGCCAAATCTGTCAACTGACTGCACAGCAGAGGAGGAGGACGCCTATTGGCTGGACACCACACGCAGCGTGGACGCACGCACACGCAGCGTGGACGCACGCACACGCAGCGTGGACGCAGCACTTCCAGGGGGCCAGAGCAGAACGTGACCCCCCAGAAACGGAATAAAAGCCTCATTAACGAGGTTAGTTTTCTAACTGATGGAGTCCAAACATGAAAGCACAGCAGATCCCAGTAAACTGGTGATGGACTGTGTGTGTGTGTGTGTGTGTGTGTGTCAGAAAGTGTGTGTTGCTGTGAGAGCGTGGGGTCACTGAGTGTGCAATGATGTGAATGAGCATCAGTATGTGTGTGTGTTCAACCGCGAGACTGTGTGTGCTACAGGTTCTTATATCCCGGCGGGGACCTAAACCTGAACGCACACTAACCCGTTGGGACCCGTGTCACTGCGGGACAGAAACTGAGGTCCCCACGGGCAGAGACGGCGTTTTGAGGGTTAAGACTTGGTTTCAGGGTTCAGGTTTGAATTAGGGTAACTGGCTAGGGAAAGCATTATGTCAGTGACGGTCCCCCACAGGGATAGTGAAACAAACGTGTGTGTGTGTGTCTTTCCTTTACAAATGAAGACAAGATATCTTTACATTGTGGGAGGTCAGTCACTGAGAGCAGTCCGCCTCAGGCCAACACTCCTCCTCCCCTTTCACCTTCTCTACGCTTCCTGTTTCCTTTCCTGTTTCCTTTCATTTCACTTCATTTCTTTCATTTCTTTCCTTTTCTTCCTCTCACATTATGGGTGTTGGCGAGAAACTGAATTAGTAACTGAAGAGTTAAAATGACAGCATGTATTTTTATTAAATTAAATGTATTAAATGTTCTTCCTGGTACCAGACTCTGTAGCATAGTGTGACACTTTATATGAAGTTAAGTCCGAGGTCCGGTGTGTTCATGCGAATCTCTCTTCAGTCCCAGTTTCAGATCCCAGACTAGCTCTGTTCTCCTTTGTTCAGCCTTCTGCTGAGTCGGGACAAATATTAGGGACTCGGACTTAGTGATAACTTAGCCCAGTTTGGTCTTTGTAGTTTCTAGCTCCTGTAAGAACTGGTTCATCCTTTAGTTTGTGGACATTTGGTGTTTTGGGATGTCAAACTCTTCCGACTTGGTTTAATGCAACTTTGGGGAGACTGATAGTGATCACTGGTGAACAGTAAATAGTCTTTCCACAGAATCCTTTTTTGTCGGGCCATTATTTAATAACTCCTATTACCGAACTACACGCCATTTGGCAAAAACTGCTACACTAGATGTTTATCTGATAGAGGTGTAGCTAAATTTCAGGAAGTAATTCCATCTGCATTTAATTCAATGCCATGTCTCAATATAACTGAGGACTCCTATTCTAATTTCAGTCCCTCCCAAATTATCATCTTGTTGATAGCGCTGCAGGCTCACTGTGAACGACACTCAATTATATCGAAAACTTGAAAGGAAATGGCGTTCCAACAACCAGGAAGAATCTCATTTAGTCTGGAAAGATAGTTGTGAAACATACAGGAAGGCCCTCTGTAATACCAGAGCAGCTTACTGCTCATCATTAATAGAGGAAAATAAGAACAACCCCAGGTTTCTTTTCAGCTCTGTAGCCAGGCTGACCGAGAGTCACAGCTCTATTGAGCCATGTATTCCTATAGCCCTCAGTAGCAACGACTTCAGGAGCTTCTTTAATGATAAAGTTTTAATTATTAGAGACAAAATTCATCACGTCCTGCGCTCAACCGGTGCCGACTTATCTTCAAACACAGGAACCTTGGAAACAGCTGTAGAGCCTGATGTGTGTTTTGGCTGCTTTGCTCCTATTGACCTCTTTCAACTAACTTCGACGATTAATTCATCTAAGCCATCAGCCTGTCTCTTAGACCCCATCCCAACTAGGCTGCTTAAAGACGTTTTACCCTTAGTTACCACTTCTTTACTGGATATGATCAATCTGTCTTTATTAACAGGCTATGTACCACAGTCCTTTAAAGTAGCTGTAATTAAACCTCTTCTTAAAAAGCCCACTCTTGATCCAGGGGTTTTAGCCAACTGTAGACCTATATCTAACCTTCCCTTTCTCTCTAAGATCCTTGAGAAAGCAGTCGCCAATCTGTTGTGTGACTTTCTAAATAACAATAGTTTATTTGAGAATTTTCAGTCAGGGTTTAGAGTGCATCATAGCACAGAGACAGCACTGGTGAAAATTACAAATGACCTTTTAATTGCATCAGACAATGGACTTGTCTCTGTACTTGTCTCGTTAGATCTTAGTGCTGCGTTCGACACCATTGACCATCACATCCTATTACAGAGACTGGAACATGTAATTGGCATTAAAGGAGCCGCACTAAGCTGGTTTAAATCCGATCTATCAGATCGATCTCAGTTTGCACATGTTAACGGTGAGTCCTCCGTGCACGCCAAAGTTAGTCACGGAGTTCCACAAGGTTCTGTGCTTGGACCGATTCTATTCACCTTATATATGCTTCCTCTAGGCAATATTATTAGGAAACACTCCATAAACTTTCATTGCTATGTGGATGATATCCAATTATATCTATCGATCGAGCCGGATGAAATTTACCAGTGAGCTAAACTTCAAGCATGCCTTAAAGACATAAAGACCTGAAAGACCTGCAACTCTGACAAAACTGAAGTTATTGTACTTGGTCCCAAACACCTCCGAGACACATTATCTAAAGATATAGTTACTCTAGATGGCATTGCCCTGGCCTCCAGCAGCACCGTAAGGAACCTCAGAGTTATCTTTGATCAGGATTTATCCTTTAACTCCCACATGAAACAAACTTCAAGGACTGCCTTGTTTCACCTACGTAACATTACATCCTAGAGTCTCCAAAAGTAGACTGGGAGCCAGAGCCTTCAGCTATCAAGTCTGCAACATTCATTCACTTCATTTAAAAATCCTCTTTTTCTTTTGGATTCCCTTCTTCACTCAGATATTTGAAAAATAACCCTAAAAACTGCTGTGACTGTAAGCACTCAGTGATTAAAAACCTGCAGTTCATGAGAGAAAACAGAGAAGAAGGATGAGATATTCTTCCTCTGAGTTGTCAAAGCAGTTGTAGGTAGAAAAAGTTTTTTTACAGAAATTTACAGAAGCTTGTAACATGAACAGAAACACATATTTACAAAAGTCAGTTCTTCAGATTGAGAGACGTCTGTTTCGTGTCTGTGGTCATTACGTGAATGTGTCTCTATAAAATCTGATGCATTATTATAGATTAAAGGCTCTGCATACTCAAACAGGTGTTTTCAGTTTTGAAAAACGGAGGTTCTTGTGATGTCATCATGTACTAATGGGGAATGATAAAGTTGTTTATTATCCTGCAACAAAACTAACAGGAGCGTCCGGAAAATATTTGCTAAGATAAGATAATAACTCGTGTGCCTCTTTGTGTCTGAAAGAGGCCATTTTGGATAATGAATACTTTTACTTTTGTTACTTTAAGTGCATTTTGCTGGTAATACTTATGTACTTGTACTCAAGTAGGTTTTTGAATGCAGGGCTTTTAATTGTAGTGAAGTATTTTCACATTGTGGTAGTAGTACTTTTACTTAAGCAAAGGATCTGAGTACTTTTTCACCACTGCTGCGTACACACAAAGACATAAATAAGCAGATGCTGAAAGCTGCATGGTTTTATAAACCTCCATCAGTGAGAAATCCTGCTTCCACAGTTAGGCAGAATGTAGAAACGCCTTTAATCACCTGACTGTATATTAATACTTGTGTCTACTCTACCACTCGTTCGACCTGTCAACGGACAGAAGAAGAACACAAGCAGTTTTCTAGATTTCTAGATCTCTGACCATTGTTCGTGATGTGGGCAGGTGTACACCCAACTGGAGTTCTGTTGTAGTTAAAACAACAATAAAATGATGGTAAAGTGAAAGTCTGACACCAATAACGCAGAGAGACAATCAGCTGATCAGATGAAGAGTTCAGATGGAGGACAGGAGGAGGACATGTGGGCAGGAGGAGGGCAGGACGAGGAAGAGGTGCACAGGAAGAGGACATGTGGGTCAGAAGGAGGACAGGTGGACAGGAGGAGGAAGAGGTGGACAGGAAGAGGGCAGGAGGAGGAAGAGGTGGGCAGCAGGAGGACATGTGGGCAGGAGGAGGAAGAGGTGGCAGGAGGAGGAAGAGGTGGACAGGAAGAGGACATGTGGGCAGGAGGAGGACAGGTGGACAGGAGGAGGAAGAGGTGGGCAGCAGGAGGACATGTGGACAGGAGGAGGACAGGTGGACAGGAGGAGGAAGAGGTGGGCAGGAGGACAAAGAAGTGGACAGGAGGAGGACATGTGGACAGGAGGAGGAAGAGGTGGACAGGAAGAGGAAGAGGTGGGCAGCAGGAGGACATGTGGGCAGGAGGAGGAAGAGGTGGGCAGGAGGAGGAAGAGGTGGGCAGCAGGAGGACATGTGGACAGGAGGAGGAAGAGGTGGACAGGAAGAGGACATGTGGGCAGGAGGAGGACATTAGGAGGAAGAGGTGGGCAGGAGGAGGACATGTGGACAGGAGGAGGAAGAGGTGGACAGGAGGAGGACATGTGGGCAGGAGGAGGAAGAGGTGGGCAGGAGGAGGACATGTGGACAGGAGGAGGAAGAGGTGGACAGGAAGAGGACATGTGGGCAGGAGGAGGAAGAGGTGGGCAGGAGGAGGAAGAGGTGGGCAGCAGGAGGACATGTGGGCAGGAGGAGGAAGAGATGGGCAGGAGGAGGGCAGGAGGACGAAGAAGTGGACAGGAGGAGGACAGGAGGAGGAAGAGGTGGACAGGAAGAGGGCAGGAGGACGAAGAAGTGGACAGGAGGAGGAAGAGGTGGAGGAAGAGGTGGACAGGAGGAGGACAGGAGGAGGAAGAGGTGGACAGGAGGAGGACATGTGGGCAGGAGGAGGACATTAGGAGGAAGAGGTGGGCAGGAGGAGGGCAGGAGGACGAAGAAGTGGACAGGAGGAGGAAGAGGTGGACAGGAGGAGGAAGAGGTGGACAGAAGGAGGAAGAGGTGGACAGGAGGAGGACATTAGGAGGAAGAGGTGGGCAGGAGGAGGACAGATGAACAGGAGTAGGAAGAGGTGGACTGTGGAGTCATCTTCAACCACAGAGGAAGAAAGGTTAGAGTGAGAAGGAGGAGAAGGCCACGAGGCTTTTGACTGCAGGAATTCTTCCTTCAGTGTTTGAGGGCAGAGAGGAGGAGGAGGAGGAAGACGTGGACAGGAAGAGGAAGAGGTGGCAGGAGGAGGAGGAAGAGGAGGAGGAGGAGGACACTGTAGAGAGCTTTAGTCCTCTCAGACAAAGAGCATAAAGTGGTTTAACAAATTGAGAACAATGGGGAGGAATTTACACTGAGCTGAATGGGAGCGTGCCGCAGAGGAGTTACTGTCTCTGCTCTCAGACTTCAGAGAGGAACTGCAGGAAGACAGAAACCCGATCCGGTTCTGGTTCTGGTTTCTCATACAAGTGAAACAAGTTCAGAACGGACCTGATAGGTGTGAGTCAGGCCCTCAAACAAATGACCTGGATCTCATTGATGCATGGAGGCATAGCACCCAAGAGAATTTTACTCGAATCCACTGTCCTCAAATGCCAGAATTGGTTATTTCTTAGATAAAAATGAGTCTCATAGAGTTCTGGATTGTACTATGAACACGGGAGTAAAGATAGTAGATCATTAGCATTCCAACACAAAACACAGACAAGCAGTTGTACAAACAGTTGTACAAAAAACTAAAAGTAGTGATCCAGAGAAGCCCTTTCTTTGTAAACCAGAAGCTTTTGCTGCTTTTTATAAAAAAGCTGTACTCAAATATTGATACATGCACAGACCCTGAAAAAATCTAAGACCTATTTAGAAAACATAAAACAACCAAAGTTGTGTGATGAGGCATTACAAGGTCTAGATGATCCCATAACAAGAGAGGAAATAGTGGAGGCAAAAGCTCAGGTTCAGACAAGTATTCGAATGAATTCTATAAGGCCTATATAGATGACACAAGTCCGATTTAGAGAATGCCTACACTTATGCATTTGAAACTGGGGAATTTCCTCAAAATTGGAAGGAGGACAGGTGGACAGGAGGAGGAAGACGTGGACAGGAAGAGGACATGTGGGCAGGAGGAGGACATTAGGAGGAAGAGGTGGGCAGAAGGAGGACAGGTGGACAGGAGGAGGAAGAGGTGGACAGGAAGAGGGCAGGAGGAGGAAGAGGTGGGCAGCAGGAGGACAGGTGGACAGGAGGAGGAAGAGGTGGACAGAAGGAGGAAGAGGTGGGCAGGAGGAGGAAGAGGTGGGCAGGAGGAGGAAGAGGTGGGCAGCAGGAGGACATGTGGACAGGAGGAGGAAGACGTGGACAGGAAGAGGACATGTGGGCAGGAGGAGGACATTAGGAGGAAGAGGTGGGCAGAAGGAGGACAGGTGGACAGGAGGAGGAAGAGGTGGACAGGAAGAGGGCAGGAGGAGGAAGAGGTGGGCAGCAGGAGGACATGTGGGCAGGAGGAGGAAGAGGTGGCAGGAGGAGGAAGAGGTGGACAGGAAGAGGACATGTGGGCAGGAGGAGGACAGGTGGACAGGAGGAGGAAGAGGTGGGCAGGAGGAGGAAGAGGTGGGCAGCAGGAGGACAGGTGGACAGGAGGAGGAGGAGGAAGAGGTGGGCAGGAGGAGGAAGAGGTGGGCAGGAGGACATGTGGACAGGAGGAGGAAGAGGTGGACAGGAAGAGGACATGTGGGCAGGAGGAGGACATTAGGAGGAAGAGGTGGAGGAAGAGGACATGTGGACAGGAGGAGGAAGAGGTGGGCAGGAGGAGGACATGTGGACAGGAGGAGGAGGAGGAAGAGGTGGGCAGCAGGAGGACATGTGGGCAGGAGGAGGAAGAGATGGGCAGGAGGTGGGCAGGAGGACAAAGAAGTGGACAGGAGGAGGACATGTGGACAGGAGGAGGAAGAGGTGGACAGGAAGAGGAAGAGGTGGGCAGCAGGAGGACATGTGGGCAGGAGGAGGAAGAGGTGGGCAGGAGGAGGAAGAGGTGGGCAGCAGGAGGACATGTGGACAGGAGGAGGAAGAGGTGGACAGGAAGAGGACATGTGGGCAGGAGGAGGACATTAGGAGGAAGAGGTGGGCAGGAGGAGGACATGTGGACAGGAGGAGGAAGAGGTGGACAGGAGGAGGACATGTGGGCAGGAGGAGGAAGAGGTGGGCAGGAGGAGGACATGTGGACAGGAGGAGGAAGAGGTGGACAGGAAGAGGACATGTGGGCAGGAGGAGGAAGAGGTGGGCAGGAGGAGGAAGAGGTGGGCAGCAGGAGGACATGTGGGCAGGAGGAGGAAGAGATGGGCAGGAGGAGGGCAGGAGGACGAAGAAGTGGACAGGAGGAGGACAGGAGGAGGAAGAGGTGGACAGGAAGAGGGCAGGAGGACGAAGAAGTGGACAGGAGGAGGAAGAGGTGGAGGAAGAGGTGGACAGGAGGAGGACAGGAGGAGGAAGAGGTGGACAGGAGGAGGACATGTGGGCAGGAGGAGGACATTAGGAGGAAGAGGTGGGCAGGAGGAGGGCAGGAGGACGAAGAAGTGGGTAGGAGGAGGAAGAGGTGGACAGGAGGAGGAAGAGGTGGACAGAAGGAGGAAGAGGTGGACAGGAGGAGGACATTAGGAGGAAGAGGTGGGCAGGAGGAGGACAGATGAACAGGAGTAGGAAGAGGTGGACTGTGGAGTCATCTTCAACCACAGAGGAAGAAAGGTTAGAGTGAGAAGGAGGAGAAGGCCACGAGGCTTTTGACTGCAGGAATTCTTCCTTCAGTGTTTGAGGGCAGAGAGGAGGAGGTAAACACTGCTGTAAAGAGAGTCAGAGGAGAGGAAGAGGAGGAGGAGGAGGACACTGTAGAGAGCTTTAGTCCTCTCAGACAAAGAGCATAAAGTGGTTTAACAAATTGAGAACAATGGGGAGGAATTTACACTGAGCTGAATGGGAGCGTGCCGCAGAGGAGTTACTGTCTCTCTGCTCTCAGACTTCAGAGAGGAACTGCAGGAAGACAGAAACCCGATCCGGTTCTGGTTCTGGTTTCTCATACAAGTGAAACAAGTTCAGAACGGACCTGATAGGTGTGAGTCAGGCCCTCAAACAAATGACCTGGATCTCATTGATGCATGGAGGCATAGCACCCAAGAGAATTTTACTCGAATCCACTGTCCTCAAATGCCAGAATTGGTTATTTCTTAGATAAAAATGAGTCTCATAGAGTTCTGGATTGTACTATGAACACGGGAGTAAAGATAGTAGATCATTAGCATTCCAACACAAAACACAGACAAGCAGTTGTACAAACAGTTGTACAAAAAACTAAAAGTAGTGATCCAGAGAAGCCCTTTCTTTGTAAACCAGAAGCTTTTGCTGCTTTTTATAAAAAAGCTGTACTCAAATATTGATACATGCACAGACCCTGAAAAAATCTAAGACCTATTTAGAAAACATAAAACAACCAAAGTTGTGTGATGAGGCATTACAAGGTCTAGATGATCCCATAACAAGAGAGGAAATAGTGGAGGCAAAAGCTCAGGTTCAGACAAGTATTCGAATGAATTCTATAAGGCCTATATAGATGACACAAGTCCGATTTAGAGAATGCCTACACTTATGCATTTGAAACTGGGGAATTTCCTCAAAATTGGAAGGAGACCATTATTTCAGTGATACATAAGAAGGGTAAAGACCCTACGGAGTTTCACTCTTATAGACCCATAGTGCTCCAAAAGACTCCGACTGTAAAATATTGACCACCATACTTGCAAAGTGACTTCAACCGGTTATCACAACTCTGGTACATCCAGATCAGACAGGCTTCATTGTTGGTTGCCAGCTGTCTGATAATATTCGCAGGTTACTAAATGTTATGTGTCATGCCAAATCAATGCTAGTACCATGTATGGCACTGGCTTTTGACTGTGTCTCCTGGAATTTTCTTTTTAAAGCATTGAGGAGATATGGTCTAGGGATGGCTTTATTAAATGGGTTCAGCTTCTGTACTCATCTCCACAGACATCGGTGAGGGCAAATGAGTGTTTCCTGCAGAAGTTCCAGCTAGGGAGGGGTTGCAGGCTGGGGGACCCTCTTTTGCCTCTTCTGTTTGCCCTCAGTATAGAACACCTCACACAGCTAATAAGGGATAGCACGGATATAGGTGGTATTGAGGTGAATGGAGAGCAGCACAGGTTGACGCTATATGCAGAGGAAGTAATTGTATATATCTCTGACCCTGCAAAGACAAATTTAATGTTTAAGTGTCTTGAGACTTTTGGACAGAAGCACTCCCCATGAATGATTTGGTCTCCCCTCAATTGAAATCCTTATTCTCATTTAGATGGCCCAGGGAAGGCATCAGGTATTTGGCAATAAATATACCCCCTGACCTCAGTCTATATAAAACTAATTATACAAAATTAATAGAAAAAATTAAGAGAGATTTCAGTCGCTGGGCTACACTTCCCCTTACCTTAATAGGCAGGGTGGAGGCTATTAGAATTAATGTTCCAGACTCTAGAGATTACTCCTCCTAAATCTTTGTTTGCCCCTATAGACCATCTCATCTCAAGATTTATATGGCAGGATAAGAGGTCCAGGGTCAGATGCAAAGTATTAAAGGGGGACTAGGCCTGCCCAACCTGAAACATTACTGGTTAGCGTCACAATTATGAGCAATGATGGTGTGTTTATCAGTAGGCTCAATATGGAAAAAAGTTATAGTACTAATATGTCTCTATCGGTGGTCCCCTTTACTAGGATTAAATCAATCTGAAACCTGAATGGTCAAAGACCGTATAGAGTTCAATTACTCATATTCAAGACTTCTTGCTATTAAAACTTGATGCAGGATTTAAAAATTGGACACACTTGAATTTCCATTTTGTACATCAGTTATTTAGTAATAAGAACTTCAAATCATTTGAACAACTAAGAGCAATTTTAATGAATCAAAAACACAATTTTTTACATACCTACAGTTAAGAAGCTTTATAATCAAACACCCAAACTGGAACTCTTCCTCTTGGAATAATATTTATTGAAAATTCAGGACGGAAAACATGAGCCAATAACTAACTTCTACAGAATCCTAGCTTCAATGACAAAGGACAGTACCTATTATGTGAAAGAAAAGTATTACAGAGAGTTACAACAGAAGATAAGGGAGGCAGTTTGGCTAACGCCAATTTGTGGAGAGAATTTCAATGTAAGATAATTAACAGATTTAACACCAGGAATTGTGGCAAAGATTAACCCAAATCAGTCAAGTAGATGTTGGAGGGGATGTGGAGAGACCATGGCTACCCATTGCCAAATATCTTGGCAATGCCCATGGTTAGATAACTTAGATAACGTCAACAAAGTTTTAGATGTTAAAATGATAAGAGACCCTCTGATAGCAATTCTTGGGATGAAATTAAATGTGATGTCATTCACAGTAGGAAACAGATGTATCTCAACAGATATTACTGACAGCAGCAAAGAAAGCAATTTGTTTTGATTTATTTTATACATATTTCCATGTTGAATTGTTTGGATATATGAGACCTTATAAATACTATAACCACTTGTAAAGGAAACTGTCAACCTATGGAATATGTTTGATGTAAAAGGGATGTGAGGAATAACCAAATAAAGAATATGTTTAAAAAAAAGAAGAACTGACCTGATCGGCTACACGTGGAAGGAATAAACCAATCAGAAGAGACTCTGCAGCTTCTTCACAACACAGGAAGTTGAAAGGTTTGGAGACCAAAGTAAAAGATTAACCTAGTGAGGATATCAAAACTTAATCTATTAAGGTACAGAACAAAATATGAGTGTAGCAGCAAGCTAATCTATGCTGCAAAGGCTTTTATACATCCAAGTTTTGATATTAAGTTTTGATAATATTTGGTATTCTTATTGTATTCTCTCTCTCTTGCTCACTCCCGAGAGTGTTGCAAACAAGCACAGCCTATACATGCTGTTGTTGGTTCATGATTTGTTCTTGTTCCTATAACAATTAACATTAAATAATGAATCAAATTATAATTCTGGTAGTTTTATTTAGACAGAGTTCCATTGCAGCTGCTTGTGTTTAACATTTGACAACTTTGGCTTCTTTTGTTAAAAGAAAAGGTTTGCAAATGCAAATACCACCTAGAATTTTTAAAATAGTAGAAATGTAATTGTAGTGTTAATATTAATGAATTAATAATAATAGGAATGACAGCTATAGGAATAATAATGTCAGTATTAGTAACAGAGCCAATAACAACAACTGTAGTAGCAGTTGTCGAGCAGGAACACGGGGCAGCAGGTAGCCCACAAGCACAGATCCAGACTCTGCAGGAACACGGGGCAGCAGGTGGCCCACAACCACAGATCCAGACTCTGCAGGAACACGGGGGCAGCAGGTGGCCCACAACCACAGATCCAGACTCTGCAGCTCTGGAGGCAGAAATACCTGCTGAAAGCGACAGAAGGAGAGAGAGAGAAACGAGAAAGCACAGAACTACGGAGAGAGAAGATGTCGAGTTAGTAACATGCAGTAATGGGATAAAAATGCATACAGATGGAGAGGGAGAGAGGTGCATCATGGGAAGTCTCCTGGCAGTCTAGGCCTATAGCAGCATAACTAAGGGATGGTTCAGGACTCACCTGAGCCAGCCCTAACTATAAGCTTTATCACAGAGGAAAGTCTGAACTCAAACTGGGACCTGGTTCCACAGGAGAGGAGCTTGATAACTGAAGGCTCTGGCTCCTGGTCTACTTTTGGAGACTCTAGGAACCACCAGGAACCCTGCATCCTGGGAGCGCAGTGTTCTAGTCGGGTAATAAGGTATTATGAGATCTTTAAGATACGATGGTGCCTGACCATTAAGAGCTTTGTAGGTGAGGAGAAGGATTTTAAATTCTAGTCTGGATTTTACAGGGAGCCAGTGCAGAGAAGCTAATATTGGAGAAATATGATCTCTTTTCCTAGTTCTTGTCAGTACACGTGCCGCAGCATTCTGGATCAACTGGAGGGACTTATTTGGGCAGCCTGATAATAAGGAATTCCAATAGTCCAACCTAGAAGTAAAAATGATAAGAGACCCTCTGATAGCAATTCTTGGGATGAAATTAAATGTGATGTCATTCACAGTAGGAAACAGATGTATCTCAACAGATATTACTGACAGCAGCAAAGAAAGCAATTTGTTTTGATTTATTTTATACATATTTCCATGTTGAATTGTTTGGATATATGAGACCTTATAAATACTATAACCACTTGTAAAGGAAACTGTCAACCTATGGAATATGTCTGATGTAAAAGGGATGTGAGGAATAACCAAATAAAGAATATGTTTAAAAAAAAGAAGAACTGACCTGATCGGCTACACGTGGAAGGAATAAACCAATCAGAAGAGACTCTGCAGCTTCTTCACAACACAGGAAGTTGAAAGGTTTGGAGACCAAAGTAAAAGATTAACCTAGTGAGGATATCAAAACTTAATCTATTAAGGTACAGAACAAAATATGAGTGTAGCAGCAAGCTAATCTATGCTGCAAAGGCTTTTATACATCCAAGTTTTGATATTAAGTTTTGATAATATTTGGTATTCTTATTGTATTCTCTCTCTCTCTTGCTCACTCCCGAGAGTGTTGCAAACAAGCACAGCCTATACATGCTGTTGTTGGTTCATGATTTGTTCTTGTTCCTATAACAATTAACATTAAATAATGAATCAAATTATAATTCTGGTAGTTTTATTTAGACAGAGTTCCATTGCAGCTGCTTGTGTTTAACATTTGACAACTTTGGCTTCTTTTGTTAAAAGAAAAGGTTTGCAAATGCAAATACCACCTAGAATTTTTAAAATAGTAGAAATGTAATTGTAGTGTTAATATTAATAAATTAATAATAATAGGAATGACAGCTATAGGAATAATAATGTCAGTATTAGTAACAGAGCCAATAACAACAACTGTAGTAGCAGTTGTCGAGCAGGAACACGGGGGCAGCAGGTAGCCCACAAGCACAGATCCAGACTCTGCAGGAACACGGGGCAGCAGGTGGCCCACAACCACAGATCCAGACTCTGCAGGAACACGGGGGCAGCAGGTGGCCCACAACCACAGATCCAGACTCTGCAGCTCTGGAGGCAGAAATACCTGCTGAAAGCGACAGAAGGAGAGAGGAGAGAAACGAGAAAGCACAGAACTACGGGAGAGAGAAGATGTCGAGTTAGTAACATGCAGTAATGGGATAAAAATGCATACAGATGGAGAGGGAGAGAGGTGCATCATGGGAAGTCTCCTGGCAGTCTAGGCCTATAGCAGCATAACTAAGGGATGGTTCAGGACTCACCTGAGCCAGCCCTAACTATAAGCTTTATCACAGAGGAAAGTCTGAACCCAAACTGGGACCTGGTTCCACAGGAGAGGAGCTTGATAACTGAAGGCTCTGGCTCCCGGTCTACTTTTGGAGACTCTAGGAACCACAAGTAACCCTGCATCCTGGGAGCGCAGCGTTCTAGTCGGGTAATAAGGTGTTATGAGATCTTTAAGATACGATGGTGCCTGACCATTAAGAGCTTTGTAGGTGAGGAGAAGGATTTTAAACTCTAGTCTGGATTTTACAGCGAGCCAGTGCAGAGAAGCTAATATTGGAGAAATATGATCTCTTTTCCTAGTTCTTGTCAGTACACGTGCCGCAGCATTCTGGATCAACTGGAGGGACTTATTTGGGCAGCCTGATAATAAGGAATTCCAATAGTCCAACCTAGAAGTAACAAATGCATGCACTAGTTTTTCGGCATCATTATCAGTATTATTAGCAGTATCATTAGCAGTATAATTATCAGTATCATTAGCAGTATTATTGTTAGTATTGTCAGTATTATGATCAGTATTGTCAGTATCATTATCAGTATTATTAGCAGTATTACTATCAGTGTGGTTTGACCTGATTCTCCTCTCTGGCTGCTGGCCGTCCTCCTGCAGGATAATGACTTGTTGATAAAACAGAAGCTTAACTTGAGTCTAATTGGTCCTCTAAGTATCACAGTCTGTTTGACAGAAGTCACCGCAGGGGCGAGGGGGAGGGGCCAGGTGACAGGTGACAGGTAAACAGGTAAATAAATAGTTGTTGAGATGAGAACAGAACATACGTCCAATAACAACTCGTTACCTCAGTGAACAAAGACAAGTCAGGTTTCTGTCCAGAACATTCACTTCAAGTACAAGACAGACAGGCAGGCAGGTTTTTTCTGTAATATGATGGTTTTCATTCAGTCCAAAGAGCCAAAAATATGTGGAAAGCCTTTTCAATATTTTTGTTAGTTTAGGTGATAGATAGATAGGTTAGATATGACTTTATGCAGATGATACACAACTGTACATCTTTGTTTCACTAGACAACCCCATTTCTGTGAATGCTGTTATTAACTGTCTCACTCATAGAAATATTTTGATTGATTAAGACTCAGATTACAGATCTGGGAGTGGTTTTAGACTCTGATATACATTTTAATTGTGATTTTAACAACATCATGAAAACATCTTTTTTTCTTCTTAGAAACATCAACATTAGACCTTTTTAACTAACTCAATCGCCAGAATAAAATTTTGGCATTCTACGTTTCTGCAAACCACAGATACATTGAATCTCCATGTTTCAAATGCTGTGGTTAAGGTCTAGTTAGGTTTAGGCACAAAAATCACTTGGTTGGGGTTAGGAAAAAATCATGATTTGGGTCAAAATACCTGGTTGGCAGAAAAATGGCTGCAAATGTCTCAACGTCTTGCTAAAATACTCAGTTTTGTTGGATTTAACAGGAAGTAAACAGTGGTCTAGAACAGTGGTCTCTGCTGCTTTTGCTTCTATCTAACCACCACCCAACCCTCCTCCTCCAACTAAGAAAGTCAGTGCTTAAAGATGTCATCTGATCTACGTAACTTTCCTCATGATACATATTGTAGAAACGTAGTTATTCAACGTATCGTATATTCAACAGTGGGCTGTTTTTAACTTGATGCTGAAATGCTGATACATGTTTTTCTGATCTTTTTAATCTGGTTTTTAATTTGGGGTAATCCAACCTTAAATATAATGTTTTCCTGTTGGTTTTTATTGGTATGGTTTTTTATGTTTTATCGTATTTTGTTATCAAACATTATATTTATTATTATTGTTTATTTTCATTTTTATTTTTGGACTAACATTGTTTTAATCCTGTTATTTAAAGCACTTTGGGCTGTATCTTTGCATGAAAGGTTCTATACAAATAAAGTTTATTATTATTATTATTATTATATCATTATTTAATTGGTCAGGGTCAGTCTTCCCATCTGTCCACTGCCTCCCTAACTTCTCTCCAAGAACTCAAACTGAGCTGGTGTTGTGGAGCAGATTTCTGTGAGCCAGAGGTCAAAGGTCACTGGCTAAAGGTGCCTCAGTGACCTTGAGGTGGCTGCTCAGGCTGACCTGGGATCAGTGCTGATGGGTAAGTGTGTCTGCTGTCGCCTCAGGGTTTGAACCTCTGATCCAGGATCGGAACAATCCTGCACTAAACCTGCAGAGCTTAAAAGAGAAGATTGTTCCTTTAATGGCATTAAAGTGTGTTTGATGTTGGAACAATAAAAAATGTTTTATGGATGAATTTTAGTGAAATTTTCACTTATTTTGTTCATAAGATCTCAATGAGTCACTGGCAACTTTTTGTCACTTTACAGGGAGAGAAAAGAGCCGCTGTTAATGTTACATTATTGCCAAATTCCATATTATTAAATTATTACTCTTTTATTGAGCGAATACAGCAAATTTAAACAGTTCTGTCTTTTACTTTTAAAGTGAACATACAAATAATCAAAGCGACACAAACAAATAATAATAAAGAAGAAAAAAAAAAAAAAAAAACCATCAGTGAGAAAGAAAAGTGGGAGAAGAAGAACAGGAATAAACTGTAGTAGCTGAGATATTGTCCAGATGCAGCAGTGCGCTGAATTAAGTCTGAGGTCGGTCTGAGATACAGTTGATAAATAGATGATGTATAAAGTATTGGTCAGGAAGTGTTTGTAGCCTAAGAAGGGTTCACCTTGAGAAGAACTTACTGACTCACTGTGTATTTAATCTTCTCCATGTTAAGGAAAACAAGGACATCTTGTAGCCAGGCTCCAGCTGTGAAAGAATATCACATTTTAACAAGAAAAATGAATCAACAGGCACAAGACTACAAATACTTTAAACAATACAATCCATGATACAAACACACAAACAGATTTGAGACCTCCCCACCTGATGATCCTGTAGACTGACTGAACTCTTACATGCATATTCACACCATGTTCTTCTGGACTACTGGAATACTCTGTATTTCTGAACTTCTTTTCTGAAAGTCTTTCATGCTTTCAGGTTGTAGAAAGTCCTTTTTACAAATAAATGTTATTTTGTATGAAGGGTTTGCAAAAAGTAATGTAATGTACACGGAGAACAAAACGCTGTACAATGGTTCAACCAGACTGACGACTGAAAGGGCAGAAAGAGACAAAGATCCTTTGAGCAACAGTTAAATACGAATATATGAAATCAGCAGTCACTGGTGAGAGAAACTGGAAACTGAGCGTTAAAATCTGTCCAGATTTAAACAGGAACGGGTTCCTGTTTCAGTGTCAAAGCACAATAATGCCTCTAACAAGCTGGAATCAACAGGCGTGTTGCTTTAGCAAAGCTATTCTTAAACCTTCACAGTAGAAACAGCAGGCGAGTCCAGGTTAGCACCGCTGGAACTGGATCACAGAACAGCAGGCGAGTCCAGGTTAGCACCGCTGGAACTGGATCACAGAACAGCAGGCGAGTCCAGGTTAGCACTGCTGGAACTGGATCACAGAACAGCAGGCGAACATACTGAGGACGGACGCAGTTTAAACCTGTTCAGTGTGACCACTGAGGAAACTGCAGAGGGCCCAGAGACAAACGGCTCCCAAAATATTTAGAGTTGTGGTTCAATAATGATCCGGGCCACTTACGCTTTTCTGGACGGGAAAACAAATTAAAAATCAAAGACGGTTACAACAATATTCTCCGCTGTCATGCAACACTGTGGGGACATCGACTAAAACTCATTCAAATATAAATAATTTGGTGTATAATTATACTGTTTTTATCTGTTAAAACAGCCGTTATTGAAGGAAAGAAGAAAAACTTCAAGATAACAGGTGACTAAACTTTTGAGCGGTAGTGTAATGTGTCCAAATATTTGGACAGCACACAGTAACAGTAATATGAACATTAACGCAACATTAAGATTGATAAATATTAATTATATATATATATACAGTATATCCTATGCATGTATTTGTGTGTGTGTGTGCGTCTGTGTGAGATAGAGATAGGAAGCAGGATGAGAGAACCTGGGGGAAGAGAGAGCTCGGGGGGCTCAGCTGTGCCGGACTGCAGGGAGCTGACCCCCCATCTTTAACTGGACACCCAGCAGGTCGTTATTGTAACAATGTGATTAAAGTCAAACTACAGTTAATGGACAACAGATGGAGGAGAGTGAGACAGACAGACAGACAGACAGGGAGAGACAGACAGTATATATAGATTTTTAATAGCACAATTCTTCTGTTTATGTATGTGTTTTTATTACACACTTGCTTTGGCAATGTAAACGTCTGTTTCCCATGCCAATAAAGCCCTACTGAACTGAAGTGAATTGAATTGAGAGATACTGACAGAGAAAGAGACAATCAAAGAACAGAGTATTTTACTCAAGGACACGGTGTGAAGCAAGGATGCTGTTTAAGTGCGACATTATTCAACCTGTATATAAATGAACTTGCAGGCCAGTTGGACCGTTCAGCAGCTCTGGGCCTCAAACTCTTAGACGCAGAGATTAGATACCTGCTTTATGCATTTATCTAATCTTCTTTAAGAGGCAGAAACCTCGGGCAGAACCAGACTCAGGGTGGGCATCAGCCGCTGTTGGGTCGAGAGAGAGGGAGACAGGGGGGGGAGCACAATGCAAATTCTACCTAGAATTTCAAAATAGTAATAATGTAATAGTAGTGGTAATATTAATATTAATAAAGTAACAATAATGACAATAATAGTAATAACAACAACTATAGTAGCAGTTGTCGAGCAGGAACACGGGGGCAGCAGGTGGCCCACAACCACTGATCCAGACTCTGCAGCTCCGGAGGCAGAAATACCTGCTGAAAGCAACAGAAGGAGAGAGGAGAGAGGAGCTGCCTCCCGAACCCAAACTGGGACCTGATTCCACAGAAGAGGAGCTTGATAACTGAAGGCTCTGGCTCCCGGTCTACTTTTGGAGGCTCTAGGAACCACAAGTAACCCTGCATCCTGGGAGCGCAGCGTTCTAGTCGGGTAATAAGGTATTATGAGCTCTTTAAGATACGATGGTGCCTGACCATTAAGAGCTTTGTAGGTGAGGAGAAGGATTTTAAATTCTATTCTGGATTTCACAGGGAGCCAGTGCAGAGAAGCTAATATTGGAGAGATATGATCTCTTTTCCTAGTTCTTGTCAGTACACGTGCCGCAGCGATCTGGATCAACTGGAGAGTCTTAACAAATGCATGTACTAGTTTTTCAGCATCATTTCAAGACAGGATGTGCCTGATTTTTGCAATGTTGCGTAGGTGAAAGAAGGCAACTTCCTTGAAGTTTGTTTCATGTGGGAGTTAAAGGATAAATCCTGATCAAAGATAACTCTGAGGTTCCTTACGGTGCTGCTGGAGGCCAGGGCAATGCCATCTAGAGCAACTATATCTTTAGATAATGTGTCTCGGAGGTGTTTGGGACCAAGTACAATAACTTCAGTTTTGTCAGAGTTTAACATCAGAAAGTTGCAGGTCATCCAGGTCTTTATGTCTTTAAGGCATGCTTGAAGTTTAGCTCACTGGTTAGTTTGATCTGGCTCGATCGATAGATATAATTGGGTATCATCTGCATAGCAATGAAAGTTTATGGAGTGTTTCCTAATAATATTGCCTAGAGGAAGCATATATAAGGTGAATAGAATCGGTCCAAGCACAGAACCTTGTGGGACTCCGTGACTAACTTTGGCGTGCACGGAGGACTCACCGTTAACATGTACAAACTGAGATCGATCTGATAGATAGGATTTAAACCAGCTTAGTGCGGCTCCTTTAATGCCAATTACATGTTCCAGTCTCTGTAATAGGATGTGATGGTCAATGGTGTCGAACGCAGCACTAAGATCTAACAAGACAAGTACAGAGACAAGTCCATTGTCTGATGCAATTAAAAGGTCATTTGTAATTTTCACCAGTGCTGTCTCTGTGCTATGATGCACTCTAAACCCTGACTGAAAATCCTCAAATAAACTATTGTTATTTAGAAAGTCACACAACAGATGGGCGACTGCTTTCTCAAGGATCTTAGAGAGAAAGGGAAGGTTAGATATAGGTCTATAGTTGGCTGAAACCCCTGGATCAAGAGTGGGCTTTTTAAGAAGAGGTTTAATTACAGCTACTTTAAAGGACTGTGGTACATAGCCTGTTAATAAAGACAGATTGATCATATCCAGTAAAGAAGTGCTAACTAAGGGTAAAACGTCTTTAAGCAGCCTAGTTGGGATGGGGTCTAAGAGACAGGTTGATGGCTTAGATGAAGAAATTGTTGAAGTTAGTTGAAGGAGGTCGAGGTCAAATATATATCAGGTATTACAGCTGTTAATAAGGTTCCTGTGTTTGAAGATAAATCGGTACCGGTTGAGGGCAGGATGTGATGAGTTTTGTCTCTAATAGTAAAATTTTATCATTAAAGAAGCTCATGAAGTCGTTGCTACTGAGGGCTATAGGAATACATGGTTCAATAGAGCTGTGACTCTCTGTCAGCCTGGCTACAGTGCTGAAAAGAAACCTGGGGTTGTTCTTATTTTCCTCTATTAATGATGAGTACTAAGCTGCTAACCTTCTTTGTTTTATTATCTTCTTTTTTAGAGGGGCGACAGAATCAAGTGTTGTTCGCAGTGAGCCTGCAAAAATTCAGAATAAGGACCAGGAGCGCGGTACACTATAACAAATACAATTGGCTGTCGCGTTTTCCAGGTCGGGTTTGAAAGACTAAGAACAAGGCTTTCGAATAAGTTATAATTTAGTTTAGGTTGAGGGTTGATTAATAGGCTTGAGTCGAAGATGCTGCAGCTCCACCTCCTCGGTGCCTCGAGGAATGTGAGTATTAATATGACTGGGCGGAGTGGATTCATTTAGGCAACGTATTCTTCATGACCCAGCCAGGATTCAGTAAGACAGAATAAGTCAATATGATACTCTGGTATTAAATCGTTCACTAGTACAGCTTTAGATGACAGAGATCTGATGTCTAAGAGTCCACATTTAATGCTGTTGTGCTATTTCAGCGTTTTTGTTTAGGTTTTTATGTATAACTCCTCTTCTGTTAACTTTTGGTTTTATTAATTTAAGTGGCCGGGGGCAGACACCGTCACTAAGGAGTTTTGAGTGGGTAACTGCTCTGGAAGCACACAGAAGAGAGTTGGCATGGTTTAGGTCCACTAATAAACTCGGACAGATTTCTGGATATGAGAGCTGCTCCATCCAAAGTGGAAAAGTCCAGAAAGTCCGCCAGTTATCTACGAAGCCCACATCGTTTGCTGGACGCCACCTCGACAGCCAGCGGAGGAATGAAGACATGCGGCTGAACATGTCATCACTGGTCAGGTTTGGCAGGGGCCCAGAGAAAACTACGGAGTCCGACATTGTCTTTGCACAGCAGCAGTGGATGGAAACAAGCAGCAACTCATGTTTTCTTTTCATTATCTTCTGTTTGAGCTCCATTTGGATGAAACTGTAAACACGTCTTCACTCTGCTGGTAACAGGTTTCAAACAGTGAGTGATGATGCTGATCTGAAACCTCTCATGTCTCCTCTTCACTATTGTTGTGTTGCTGAGGGTCGGAGGTGAGCAGGTCGACAGGTAGAAGTGGACGATGAAGGACTCTTACAGCAGAGTGAAGAGAGCACTAATGATCTCTGAGAGGAGAGAGAGAGAGACTGCAGCTGAGAGGAGGAGGCTTAAACGCTCTGTCACCTCCAACACACACACACACACACACACACACACACACACACACACACACACAGAGCTCGGGGCATGTTGGGGGTATTGGGGGTCAGTAGTTTCTCTTTAAAAGCCCACAGAGGCAGAACAGAGTCACAGGAAAGTGTCAATCAGGAGAGCAGCCAAGCAGCATGAACACACACACGTATTAAATACACACTCACATGCACGAACGCACTGTAAAGAAATCAGTGTTTCTGTCAAACCCAAAAATATTCAACATTTTGAATATGAATGTGAAAATGTTTCACTTCTACTCACAGACTGAAAAATAAAGGTATAATTTCTTTAAACTACAAATTTAAGTGTTGGTTTGGTTTCAGAATTGGGGGGAAAACACTGAAACACTGAAGTCTGGAAACAAACAGAACAAAAGTATTATATATATATACAGTGTATATAGTATATACAACACACCAGCAAGTCCACCTCTGAATGGCTGAAGAAGAACAAAATGAAGACTTTGGAGTGGCCTAGTCAAAGTCCTGACCTGCATCCTATTGAGATGCTGTGGCATGACCTTAAAAAGGCAGTTCATGCTCGAAAACCCTCCAATGTGGCTGAATTACAACAGTTCTGCAAAGATGAGTGGGTCAAAATTCCCCCACAGCGCTGTAAAAGACTCACTGCAAGTTATCGCAAACGCTGGACTGCAGTTGTTGCTGCTAAGGGTGGAGCAACCACTTATTAGGTTTAGGGGGCAATCACTTTTCACACAGGGCCATGTGGGTTTGGATTTAGTTTTCCTTAATAATAACAACCTTCATTTAAAACTGCATTTTGTGTTTACTTGTGTTATATTTGACTAATATTTAAATTTGTTTGATGATCTGAAACATTTAAGTGACAAACATGCAAAAAATAAGAAATCAGGAAGGCAAACACTTTTCACACCACTGTAGATATATATATATAGATATATATATCTATATATATATATCTACAGTGGTGAAAACATTCTAGTGAAGCTGCTCATTCTGTCTCCGTGTCCAACAGAGAATTAGAAATGTTCCTGTTGTGAACTGAACTTTATTCTCAGTTTCATCTGTAGACCTGAGTCTGACGTGATGCCGTTTCTGTCTCAGACTGACGTGATGCCGTTTCCGTCTCAGACTGACGTGATGCCGTTTCTGTCTCAGACTGACGTGATGCCGTTTCTGTCTCAGACTGACGTGATGCGGTTTCTGGCGTGATGCGTTTCTGGACGTGATGCGTTTCTGACGTGATGCGGTTTCTGGCGTGATGCGGTTTCTGGCGTGATCACGGTTTCTGGCGTGATGCGGTTTCTGTCTCAGACTGACGTGATGCGGTTTCCGTCTCAGACTGACGTGATGCCGTTTCCGTCTCAGACTGACGTGATGCCGTTTCTGTCTCAGACTGACGTGATGCCGTTTCTGTCTCAGACTGACGTGATGCGGTTTCTGACGTGATGCGGTTTCTGTCTCAGACTGATGTGATGCGGTTTCTGACGTGATGCGGTTTCTGACGTGATGCGGTTTCTGGCGTGATGCGTTTCTGTCTCAGACTGGCGTGATGCGGTTTCTGGCGTGATGCGGTTTCTGGCGTGATGCCGTTTCTGTCTCAGACTGATGTGATGCGTTTCTGGCGTGATGCGTTTCTGGCGTGATGCGGTTTCTGGCGTGATGCGTTTCTGTCTCAGACTGGCGTGATGCGTTTCTGGCGTGATGCGGTTTCTGGCGTGATGCGTTTCTGGCGTGATGCGGTTTCTGGCGTGATGCGGTTTCTGACGTGATGCCGTTTCTGTCTCAGACTGACGTGATGCCGTTTCCGTCTCAGACTGACGTGATGCCGTTTCTGACGTGATGCCGTTTCTGTCTCAGACCGACGTGATGCCGTTTCCGTCTCAGACTGACGTGATGCGGTTTCTGACGTGATGCGGTTTCTGACGTGATGCCGTTTCTGTCTCAGACTGACGTGATGCCGTTTCTGTCTCAGACTGACGTGATGCCGTTTCTGACGTGATGCCGTTTCCGTCTCAGACTGACGTGATGCCGTTTCTGACGTGATGCCGTTTCTGACGTGATGCCGTTTCTGACGTGATGCCGTTTCTGTCTCAGACTGACGTGATGCCGTTTCTGACGTGATGCGGTTTCTGACGTGATGCCGTTTCCGTCTCAGACTGACGTGATGCCGTTTCTGTCTCAGACTGACGTGATGCCGTTTCTGTCTCAGACCGACGTGATGCGGTTTCTGACGTGATGCGGTTTCTGTCTCAGACTGATGTGATGCGGTTTCTGACGTGATGCGGTTTCTGACGTGATGCGGTTTCTGACGTGATGCGGTTTCTGTCTCAGACTGACGTGATGCGGTTTCTGACGTGATGCGGTTTCTGACGTGATGCCGTTTCTGTCTCAGACTGATGTGATGCGGTTTCTGACGTGATGCGGTTTCTGACGTGATGCGGTTTCTGACGTGATGCGGTTTCTGTCTCAGACTGACGTGATGCGGTTTCTGACGTGATGCGGTTTCTGACGTGATGCGGTTTCTGACGTGATGCGGTTTCTGACGTGATGCGGTTTCTGACGTGATGCCGTTTCTGTCTCAGACTGACGTGATGCCGTTTCTGTCTCAGACTGATATGATGCGGTTTCTGACGTGATGCCGTTTCTGTCTCAGACCGACGTGATGCCGTTTCTGACGTGATGCGGTTTCTGACGTGATGCGGTTTCTGACGTGATGCCGTTTCTGTCTCAGACTGACGTGATGCCGTTTCTGTCTCAGACTGACGTGATGCCGTTTCTGACGTGATGCCGTTTCTGTCTCAGACTGACGTGATGCCGTTTCTGACGTGATGCGGTTTCTGACGTGATGCCGTTTCTGACGTGATGCGGTTTCTGACGTGATGCCGTTTCTGTCTCAGACTGACGTGATGCCGTTTCTGACGTGATGCTGTTTCTGTCTCAGACCGACGTGATGCCGTTTCTGACGTGATGCGGTTTCTGACGTGATGCGGTTTCTGACGTGATGCCGTTTCTGACGTGATGCGGTTTCTGACGTGATGCCGTTTCTGACGTGATGCGGTTTCTGTCTCAGACCGACGTGATGCCGTTTCTGACGTGATGCGGTTTCTGACGTGATGCGGTTTCTGACGTGATGCCGTTTCCGTCTCAGACTGACGTGATGCCGTTTCTGACGTGATGCTGTTTCTGTCTCAGACCGCAGACACAGACTCAGGTGAGCAGCAGGTCTGCTGAGTCCTGAGTCCTGATTCTGCAGAAGAGTGTAAAATACAGCAGTGATCCTCAGGTGAGGGGATGTGGGGGGGTCAGGATGAGGACCCCCTCCCTCAGATAGAGATCAGGAAACTGAGCCTTGGAGCTGCTGCTCCTGTTCAGGTAAACAGATGGGAGTTTCTGCCCTCTGCTCTCTCTGCTCTACAAGATAACCTCTGACTCCCCCTCCTCCCTCCTCCTCTCGCCTCCTTGTGCCTCTGATTGCACCTGTAACCCCCCCTCACCCCCGTCCTCACCCCGGGGCAGAGTAGAGTTTTATCCTGTTCACCCTCAGCAGACCTCTGTTACTCACTAATTGGTTCATTTATCTCAGCAGGTCTGCTGAGTCCTGAGTCCTGAGTCCTGAGTCCTGAGTCCTGAGTCCTGAGTCCTGAGTCCTGAGTCCTGATTCTGCAGAAGAGTGTAAAATACAGCAGTGATCCTCAGGTGAGGACCCCTCCCTCAGATAGAGATCAGGAAACTGAGCCTTGAGCTGCTGCTCCTGTTCAGGTAAACAGATGGGAGTTTCTGCCCTCTGCTCTCTCTGCTCTACAAGATAACCTCTGACTCCCCCTCCTCCCTCCTCCTCTCGCCTCCTTGTGCCTCTGATTGCACCTGTAACCCCCCCTCACCCCCGTCCTCACCCCGGGGCAGAGTAGAGTTTTATCCTGTTCACCCTCAGCAGACCTCTGTTACTCACTAATTGGTTCATTTATCTCAGCAGGTCTGAGAGAGAAGAGGATCGACTCTTCATCACGCCGATCACTCTGAATATACAGTAATAACAACTGTAAACAGATTTCTGATCATTTCTACATGCAGGTGTTTTTAGGTAGAAGAAGAACTGAGCAGAGTTTCTGACCTGAGGTCTTTCTATGAACATCACGCATTACATCAAAAGCAGAAATACAACGATCTGCCTTTCGTCTGTCCATTTCTGTTTTACATTCGATACATTTTTAAATATTTGCACATCTTATCGTATTCTTGTATTTGTATACTGTATATTTATACAGTAAAGAACCTGAACTTATTGTATTTATTTAACTTTCAGTGTAATCTTATTTTACGTCCATCCGTCTAAATGAAGTGTTGAAGGAACCTCTGTGATCAGACAAACAGCGAGGAATCAACTCTGTCGGGTCAAAGTTCACCTGTTTGGAAATGATAATATAATATTAATAAAAGTAATTATTCTGCGTCATTATCAGACTACAACACGCAGCGTCGCTCTCTCAGCCTGTAAACAGTCCGATCACTCAGATCAATAAGTATTCATTCCAACTGTCACATCACATCCTTTTTTTCTTCAAAATAAAAGCCTTCCAGTGTTCAAGGCATCAATTAGTAATTTGAGGAAGTGATTAAACATTTGAAGGATTGATAAATGATTTTAATGATTAGTTAGTGATTTGAGGCAATCATTTGAGAGTTTGATTACCAATTTAAGGGCTTGATTAATAATTTTATGAATTGATGATGTGATTAGGTGGATTGGTTTGAGATATTGATTAGATCACTGAACTCTTCTTCTGACATCGTCTTCTTTTACTGCAGAGCCACTTGTACGTGTGTGTGGTGGTGGTGGGGGGTCAGCAGTTATGAGGTCTTAATCAGGGCTGCAGAGGTCAGGCCCCCCCCCCCTTGTCTTCCACAATTACCATGAAATTCTTAATGTCCACACAGCTCGCTGCAGAGTCATCCAGAGGGCGAGGGGGCTCCTGGCTGTGCCCCCACCCCCAGCTCCAAACCACCCTTTTCATCATCTGGACCCTCCAGAGAGTTTTAGGGTTCAGCTCAGCCCGTCATGTCCCGGTTGAACCTCTGACCTCCGATGCTCCGAAAAGACTGAAGCAATTTCCAGAGCAATAAACAGTTTCTACGGCAACGAGGGACGACGCTTTCACAATGTGACTCCGGCAGATTTACGAACACACGACGTTCTCCATGAAAACGAAAGGAAATGCATTTCTATAACTTACAGCTGCTAAAGTTCATCGGGATTTGTGTTCTTATTATATTATAAAAGCCTTATTTCAGTCCTGCAGCGTCCAGCGTCCACGCCTTCCTCCGACGTCTCTGTCCGTCCTGTGGGAGCGGCGAGCCTCGTCCCGGCCGCCGCCTGAATAATGAGCTCCTTCTATTTTCTGACCCGTATAATAATAAAGCTTTCAGTGGGATTTCTCTTTTAGCTCCTGGAAAAAACCTTCAAATTCACCATGAAGAAAAGTATAAATCAGACATTTAAGTCGGCGCTGGCTCGGCGGCCGGGCCACAATGGCGGCAAGGAGGGCGAGGACGAGGGGAGCGCCATAATGTAAAATAGTTAAAAGCTTATTAGAAGCGCTGAAAGGCAGAGTGATTTCCACTTTGTTTCGGAACACCCTGAGCTCATCCTTTCAAGTGATTGTGAAGGGGGCAATTCAAATCTCTTTGGGCCCATATGAATGAAGGCCCCTCTTAAAGCTCCTTTATAAGCCGGCAAATTCCCCACAGGCGCATGCCCTTTAGCTCCATTACTGATTTACCCGGAGCATTCATCTGCAGCCTTCTGCTGCCATTGTTCTGCAGCAGCCACCCCTGCACCTGACAACACCAGCTACAACTGCAGCGCCGACACACTCTGCGCCGCTTCTTCTGTTTCCGCAAAATCCCAAAATCTACAAGTTCTTTATTTTCTGTCTGTTTGTTTCTTTTGCAGAAATAAAACAACCGGCAGAAAGTGTTCGGGAGTGAAGCTGAAGCAGAAATAAAAGAAGTGAAATCAGAGTGATTGATTCCTGCGGGGGGGTCTGTGCTGTTAAACATGGAGGGGCTGAATGAGGCGGGGCCCCGGATAGAAAAGGTGGAGGCCTGATCCCTTCTCTCTTTTCTTTCTTTCTCTTTTCTTTATTTTGTCCTTCTAACCCCCTCCCCATCCCCAACCCCCTCCACCCCTCCTCCACCCCTCCTCCCCTCCACCCCTCCTCCACCCCTCCCCAACCCCCTCCCCATCCCCAACCCCCTCCTCTGCCCTCCCATTCAGATAAAGGGGTGAAAAAAATTCCAAGTGGGCCTATTGGTGCTGTACTTAGATTAATTAGGCTGTCCTTTAGAGCCCATTCAGGCCGTCTCTCAAACGGGGGTCCGGCTCTCTGTAAAGTTTTCAGGCCATTTGCATTTGTTTGTGTGGTTTGAGCTGCAGCGAGGCGGCGGAGCGGCCGCACAAAAGGAGCGCAGCGAAAATATTCTTTAAATGGCTTTTTCACTGCTTTACGCTGTTTTCTTTGCCTCCTTTCAGCTAACAGCCCCTCACAACACGAGGAGCGGCGAGGAGCGAGGAGCGAGCGAGGCGAGGCGGCGAGGAGCATCGAGGCGTCGAGGCGAGGAGCGAGGAGCGAGGCGAGGAGCGGCGAGCGAGGAGCCGCGAGGAGCGAGGAGCCGCAAGAGCAGTCTGAAACCAGATCCAAAGTGTGTGTGTGTGTGTGAGGATTAAGCTCCGCCTCCTCCTCTTTGAATCCGCAGCCTGTTGATGTGTTGTTGTTGTCGAGTCACGTGCGCTGTGCGCTCGGACAGCGTGGCGAGAGCTGCAGACGCACTCAGAGCTTTGAGAACCCCGACCTCCCGGCGAACGTTCGTCAGCAAACGGCTCCGATCCAGGCCGCTACTTTACTCGCCACATAATTAAATCTCACACACACACTGACACACACACACATGACACACACACACATGACACACACACACACACTGACACACACACACACACACACATGACACACACACTGACACACACACACTGACACACACACACTGACACACACACTGACACACACACACATGACACACACACACACTGACACACTGACACACACTGACACACACACACTGACACACACACACACACACTGACACACTGACACTGACACACACACTGACACACTGACACACACACACTGACACACACACACACTGACACACACACACTGACACACACACACTGAAACACACACTCACACACACTGTGTGTGTGTGTGAGTGTGTGTGTGTGTGTGTTTCTGTGTGTGTGTGTGTGTGTGGTGTGTGTGTGTGTGTGTGGTGTGTGTGTGTGTGTGTGTGTGTGGTGTGTGTGTGTGTGTGTGAGTGTCAGTGTGTCTGTGTGTGTGTGTGTGTGTGTGTGTGTGTGTGTGTGTGTGTTGGTGGGGGTGTCGGTGTGTGTGGCTGTATAGGGATCAGGATTTAGGATTTAGGATGAGGGGTCCCCACTCCAAACCTGTGTGTGTGTGTGTGTGTGTGTGAGGATTAAGCTCCGCCTCCTCCTCTTTGAATCCGCAGCCTGTTGATGTGTTGTTGTTGTCGAGTCACGTGCGCTGTGCGCTCGGACAGCGTGGCGAGCTGCAGACGCACTCAGAGCTTTGAGAACCCCGACCTCCCGGCGAACGTTCGTCAGCAAACGGCTCCGATCCAGGCCGCTACTTTACTCGCCACATAATTGTTTTCTTTGCCTCC
>CM050860.1:222755-250255 GCA_027580175.1 Siniperca scherzeri | reverse complement strand
GTGTGTGTGTGTGTGTGTGTGTGTGTGTGTGTGAGTGTGTGAACATTACTGTCAGTGATCAACATGGAGGACAGCTGTCTTTGTTTTATTTCTGTAGAACAGAACATTTTAAATGTTCCTTTTCATATGAAGGTGGAATTTGTTGGATCAGGGTTTTCCTGGTCTGTGGCCCCTCCGCACCTTTTAGTCCTCATGCAGTCGGACTGTCCCGTCAGAGCAGCAGTCAGCAGCTCCTGTCTGCAGTGGACCCGTGGACGGACAGACAGCTGTCTCTGGATCACTGTGAGACTGAAGGAAACTCAGAAACAGCAGGATTCCACAGGAGAGGAGCTTGATACCTGAAGGATCTGGCTCCTGGTCTACGTTTGGAGACTCTAGGAACCACCAGTAACCCTGCATCCTGGGAGCGCAGGGCTCTAGTCGGGTAATAAGGTGTTATGAGATCTTTAAGATACGATGGTGCCAGACCATTAAGAGCTTTGTAGGTGAGGAGAAGGATTTTAAACTCAGTTCTGGATTTTACAGGGAGCCAGTGCAGAGAAGCTAATATTGGAGAGATCTGATCTCTTTTCCTGGTTCTTGTCAGTACACGTGCCGCAGCGATCTGGATCAACTGGGGAGTCTTAAGGGACTTATTCAGGCAGCCTGATATTAAGGAATTGCAATAATCCAGCCTGGAAGTAACAAATGCATGCACTAGTTTTTCGGCATCATTTTGAGACAGGATGCGCCTGGTTTTTGTGAGTGAGCAGGATCGTGCTGCAGCTGCAGGATGGAGTTAGAAAGTGCGTTTTTTAAACAGGCTGCGTTTAGTCTGAACGTGTTTAACAGATCGATATATGTTTCATCTTCAGTTGCTGCTCTGCGTTCTGTCAGATTAAAGCTGAATAATGTATTTAAATGTAAAGTGACAGTCAGACTCCACCTCTTCATCGCCACTACGGAAACGCTCGTCTGGTAAACGATGAGTTAAAGGAATAAACCTTTCTGACAGTTTCCCGCTCGGACTCGGGCTCTTTGTTTAAAGGTGAATCAGAATCAGAAATACTTTATTGATCCCCGTAGGGAAACTCTTTGTTACAGTAGCTCGCCTTTACGTCAGTGCACACAACAGGCAGGCGTTACCGTCTCTACGACCGCCGGATTAAAATGGAGGCTCTGCCGTTTATTTCCCTGTTGCCGTGGTGAATCGTGGTATCGGAGCTCCACATTCACCGCGCACGAGCTTCAGTCGGAGTGAACGAACTCTGATCAGCTGATCCGGAGTTCAGGGTCGGTCGGAGTTCGTTGACCTGCTTTCTGAAACACACCCCCAGGTGCGCATGCACACAAACTTGTTTTTGCTACATCGTGAGGACTTCTGTCTGGGAGGTTACCCACGGGGACACTGCTCCCTAAAGAGGCGTGGTTTTAACTCACGTGCATCTGCATGGCTGAGTTGTACTAATCACACACAGACACACATGTGGGACTTTTAGTAAATAATCACACGAGCGAATGTATGTGGGTTTTTTCCTCCGTGACCCAATACAGGGGTCATTATGTCGTAGTGATGCATCGGTGCCAGACTTTGGTGCCACTTCTATTGAAGTTAATGGGGCGGGTCCCAGTATAACCCATCATATCCTTGTTGTTTCACCTTTGACTGAAAAATGCTTCCACAAAATAAAAAAAACACATTAAATGATGTTGACTTATGTTTATTTTAATCTAAATCTGCACGTTCGTGTTCCTTGTTATTGGTCTCAGATCGTGGCTCAGTCCAGCAGCTGCAGCTCAACTCAAGCCCCCGTTTGGTCCAAGACAGAAACAGCATGATACGTGAGCAGACGGGGCAGGTCCGACCTATTACCGCTGACCAGTCTGCAGTTATAACCAGATCAATTTATTAATGGCTCTGATTATAACTGGCTGGACTCAATGGCCTTTCAGAGCTCGGTAAATATCCTTATGTCATCTAGCCTATATTATTAGCTAGCACACACATAAGTCATGACACCGATTAAGCTAGAGAGGCTGTAACATTTGTTATCACTCACCAGCTCCGCAGCTCCCTGACTGAAGAAACAGCACATATTTCAAACCCTGTCTGTTTCTTTTACACCTTCACAAGGATTATTTCTTACTAACATTAATGGTTTTATCTCCAAATTAATGTAGGACGTCTCAACAGAGATATCAATGGCTAACGTTAGCTAAACAAAGTACAAATGCTAACTTAGTTCATTGACAAACAAAGTAACAAGTACTGGTAAGTGATAAAAGGTCCAGAGTTATAGAGGCACATGAAATTTGGTGCCACCTCTTAATAGGAAACATTATCGAGAGATCTGGCTAACGTTAGTCCTCCTGAATATTATTAAATTCTCTCGACTTCTTTGGGGAAAAGCTCACACGCTACACGTTATCTCTTCCTTCTTTTATGTTTAATGTCACATCTGAACCAGCTGACATATGATACAAGGTGTCTGTAACCTCATTAATAATTCAACCGTCATTTATTGATCTCTTCTGTCTTTTCTGATGTTTTTACTAAAGTGAGGATGTCTGCATCACAGAAATATGAACATAAACAGGAAAAACATCAGCCAATAAAACTTTAATCTTTGTGAAAAGACTCTCTAACAGTTACACGTTTCTGTTACAAACGACAGAGAGGTGATGGCAGGAATTCCTACCTCAAATGAAGGCAGCACGAAGTCCCACTGAGTCCTCATGTGATGCCAACAACAGTAACTGTACAGATCCTTACTGAGCATGCTCAGTGTCAGACACAGGAAGTGCTCCAGCTGTAAATATGGATCTTTTACTGTCAGTTTCTCATCTTTCTTGTAAAGTTTAAGGTTTGTCTAAAGGTCGTGTTTCACCCTGTTTACAGTGACTCTGTTCAAACTGTCAAATCATCACATTCAGACAAAACAACATCGTCTCATTCAATCTGAACACACTTTAATAGTGTTTGATAAAACCTGTTTGTGATCTGGTGGAACACAGACGACCTCTGAGACTCTGACAGTCCCACTGACAGATTCAATCAATCAAACTTTATTAATACAACACCTTTCATACATGTCCATGCTTCTGACTGACAAACTGATCATAAGACGGAAAAAATATAAACAGTAAAATTATTTGAGACGAATGAACACGAGAAATAAAAATCTTTGATTGCAATAAAAGAAGACATTTAAGTACATTTTAAATCACTAAGAGAGTAATACTTTGTTAACAGTGTTCAGTATCTTCAGCAGCTGAGGTGTGTAAATGCCTTTACAGGTGTCTGAGTGTATCTGAGAGCAGCAGGTAGAGTCCAAATCTAAATCTGTTCAGTGTATGTGTCACGGATACGCCAGGCTCCGCCGTCCACTAATCATCCACACCTGCTCCCCATCACAGCCTGCATAAAAGCCCTGCACGCACCGCAGTCTGGCTCCGACCTCGGATCTAACAAGGACTCCATGTGCGATGCAGCGCAACACTTAGCGCCAGCGCTCTCCTGTCTCCAGCGGGTCGTCCCTCTGCCAGACTTCCCCGTCTGCATACCGGCGTACCTGTTCTACCTGGCTGTTATCCAATAAAACCATCTGTCTCCATATCGGTGTCCCCTGCCTGCCTGTCCGTAACAGTATGGAGGATAAATCTCAGTACAGTTGCAGTTTAAATGGAAAGAGGAGAGATGTAAATATGTTCAGTATTTTAGTTCAAATGTACAATTTGTAAAATGAGGAAGTTCTACTGTTAAATCTGCCCGTTATAACTTTCATGTGGGTCAGTGATGTATCAGAGAATAAGTTAAGCTATTTGACATGTTGTCTCTACATGTTGTTTCATGTTGGATTGACTCTGTCAGGCGTTTGGTGACAGTCTGCTCACTCTTCTACACTGACTCTATTCTTCTTCTTCACTGCTATAAAAGGGAGCAGCTACAAAGTGGCCTGGAGGTCGGGGCTGGGGGAGTTAGAGAATAGAAACAGTGTACTGGAGAGGTTGAAAAAGACAGAGGTCGCCTGTGGACATCAAACCCTTCAAAAAAATCCACCTCAACCTTCTGACAGGACGTCCCCTCCTCGCCCCTGTTCCCCCGTGTCCTGCTAGAGGTCAGAGGTCACAGTTTCAGGTACCTGAAGGCAGCACAGAGGACACAGCGACCTGAGGAGGGCCGGGTACCTGAAGGCAGCACAGAGGACACAGCGACCTGAGGAGGGCCGGGTACCTGAAGGCAGCACAGAGGGACACAGCGATCGACCTGAGGAGGACCGGGTACCTGAAGGCAGCACAGATGTCGCTCCTCCACAGATGTGAGGAGGGAAACATCTGTTATTTAGCATCAAACATGAGAGACACATTTAATCACATCTGAATCACATTTAGCTTCAACTTTCAACATTTGTAAGCTAAATAAATGAATCTAATAATAATAATAATAATAATCAATAACTAAAGCTCACAGATTGATGTGTGATGATGTTTTGTTGTTTGAGAAGTCAGAAACAGTTTTTAGTGTTTAGTCTCATTAATGCTGACTCTAATGTGTATTAATTAATTGTTCAGCAGCATATTGATCCAAACACTGGAGCTTCTGATTCAGTTATTGATTTGATATTAATGAAAGTTGAACTGGGAGAATGTGACTCCTGAAACTGATGTGAGATCAGCTCACGACTCATTTGGTCTGTGGAACCATTAAACCATTATTTTTAATCCGATGTTTTAACTGATGAACGTGACGTCAGCAGCTATGAAGCTGCTTCCTGTTTACGTGATCAATTGCTAATAAGAAACAGTGAGAAGAGATGGCAGGTAGAGATTCAGTGAATTTGGGTATTTTTACAATCAGAATCCAAAGTTGAACCCAAACCTGTTAAAGTGTGTCAAACCTGTTTTAGTCATACAGGTTTGACCAGCTAATGTTACTTTATTTATACATGTTGACATCATTATGTAAAAATGAATATTTATTTGCCGTCGACTATCTGTGAGGCCATGTTTATTTATCATCATACGACGAACTTTAAGTTTGAGAATACAAACTGGGAGCTCTGGTCAGTCGGTGTGAAGGGAAAATGTGTTTTTCAGGTCAAATAAAGCCACTGGGGAGGCAAGATCCTACATATCAAACACTGAAATATGAAACCCCCACATTCATTCATTCATCTGGTGGGTCGAAGCTGTGCAAATAAATAAATAAAACATCTGAAACACAAAGATTACGTGAGACAAATATTTCTGCACAAACACTGATGTAGCATTATTCTTCCTCATGAACTGCTGCTGAAGTGCCTCTGAGCAAACCTCTGTGTGTCCATCCAGGCAGTAAACTGTATGTGGTTTTACAACAAGAGAACCCCCCCCATCCCTCCCTCCAGAGGTCAGAGGTCAACTCAACAACTGGCAGCGGTCACGCTTCTCTGACCTCCAGCTACTGTTGTGAGGATCTTATTACCCCCCGAGTCTGACTGCAGCTGAAACCTCAGGAATCAGATTTATTCAGTCTGAAACATTCAAACTGAAAACAAGTTGTATCTTCAGTCACCTTCATCTTCATCAGAAACCATCTCATCATCTCAGCTCCGTCAGTCCCGTAGCAGAACTTCTTCAAACAGAAAAATTAAAGAGTTATTTGTCTAACAAACAGCAGCAGCTTGAAGAGTCAGTCAGTGAAACTGGAGCTGAAATCACTTCAGTGATTCAGAGACACCGGACACCTTCAGCTGATCCTCAACGGATCAGTCGGGATGCAGTTCAACAAGAACAGCATCAAAATGATCAAATGTACAATTTGTAAAATGAGGAAGTTCTACTGTTAAATCTGCCCGTTATAACTTTCATGTGGGTCAGTGATGTATCAGAGAATAAGTTAAGCTATTTGACATGTTGTCTCTACATGTTGTTTCATGTTGGATTGACTCTGTCAGGCGTTTGGTGACAGTCTGCTCACTCTTCTACACTGACTCTATTCTTCTTCTTCACTGCTATAAAAGGGAGCAGCTACAAAGTGGCCTGGAGGTCGGGGCTGGGGGAGTTAGAGAATAGAAACAGTGTACTGGAGAGGTTGAAAAAGACAGAGGTCGCCTGTGGACATCAAACCCTTCAAAAAAAATCCACCTCAACCTTCTGACAGGACGTCCCCCTCCTCGCCCCTGTTCCCCCCCCGCGTGTCCTGCTAGAGGTCAGAGGTCACAGTTTCAGGTACCTGAAGGCAGCACAGAGGGACACAGCGACCTGAGGAGGACCGGGTACCTGAAGGCAGCACAGAGGGACACAGCGATCGACCTGAGGAGGACCGGGTACCTGAAGGCAGCACAGAGGGACACAGCGATCGACCTGAGGAGGACCGGGTACCTGAAGGCAGCACAGATGTCTCTCCTCCACAGATGTGAGGAGGGAAACATCTGTTATTTAGCATCAAACATGAGAGACACATTTAATCACATCTGAATCACATTTAGCTTCAACTTTCAACATTTGTAAGCTAAATAAATGAATCTAATAATAATAATAATAATAATAATCAATAACTAAAGCTCACAGATTGATGTGTGATGATGTTTTGTTGTTTGAGAAGTCAGAAACAGTTTTTAGTGTTTAGTCTCATTAATGCTGACTCTAATGTGTATTAATTAATTGTTCAGCAGCATATTGATCCAAACACTGGAGCTTCTGATTCAGTTATTGATTTGATATTAATGAAAGTTGAACTGGGAGAATGTGACTCCTGAAACTGATGTGAGATCAGCTCACGACTCATTTGGTCTGTGGAACCATTAAACCATTATTTTTAATCCGATGTTTTAACTGATGAGCGTGGCGTCAGCAGCTATGAAGCTGCTTCCTGTTTACGTGATCAATTGCTAATAAGAAACAGTGAGAAGAGATGGCAGGTAGAGATTCAGTGAATTTGGGTATTTTTACAATCAGAATCCAAAGTTGAACCCAAACCTGTTAAAGTGTGTCAAACCTGTTTTAGTCATACAGGTTTGACCAGCTAATGTTACTTTATTTATACATGTTGACATCATTATGTAAAAATGAATATTTATTTGCCGTCGACTATCTGTGAGGCCATGTTTATTTATCATCATACGACGAACTTTAAGTTTGAGAATACAAACTGGGAGCTCTGGTCAGTCGGTGTGAAGGGAAAATGTGTTTTTCAGGTCAAATAAAGCCACTGGGGAGGCAAGATCCTACATATCAAACACTGAAATATGAAACCCCCACATTCATTCATTCATCTGGTGGGTCGAAGCTGTGCAAATAAATAAATAAAACATCTGAAACACAAAGATTACGTGAGACAAATATTTCTGCACAAACACTGATGTAGCATTATTCTTCCTCATGAACTGCTGCTGAAGTGCCTCTGAGCAAACCTCTGTGTGTCCATCCAGGCAGTAAACTGTATGTGGTTTTACAACAAGAGAACCCCCCCCATCCCTCCCTCCAGAGGTCAGAGGTCAACTCAACAACTGGCAGCGGTCACGCTTCTCTGACCTCCAGCTACTGTTGTGAGGATCTTATTACCCCCCGAGTCTGACTGCAGCTGAAACCTCAGGAATCAGATTTATTCAGTCTGAAACATTCAAACTGAAAACAAGTTGTATCTTCAGTCACCTTCATCTTCATCAGAAACCATCTCATCATCTCAGCTCCGTCAGTCCCGTAGCAGAACTTCTTCAAACAGAAAAATTAAAGAGTTATTTGTCTAACAAACAGCAGCAGCTTGAAGAGTCAGTCAGTGAAACTGGAGCTGAAATCACTTCAGTGATTCAGAGACACCGGACACCTTCAGCTGATCCTCAACGGGATCAGTCGGGATGCAGTTCAACAAGAACAGCATCAAAATGATCAAATGAAACTGCTTTGACAGAACGGAGCCACATTAAGATGAAATCAGGGTCCATGAGGGTCCTCAGACAGAAGCATCTTTTATTGGAGTAAATGTGATGCTTTCTTACACTTCACAGATACAAACACTTCAGATGCCGAGTCACCACCCGAGCTCAGGAACACTTGTTATATATCTTTATAATAATCCAGTTTACAAACTGCACACCTTTGTCCTCTCGCATCATTCACGAGTCTGAAAAAGACGTTTCTTTTGATTTGTTAAATGTGTCAAAATCAACGTGAGAGGAAAAGATATCATGTTGCAATCTATTGCATCTGGTTTGTAAAACAGTGAAAACAAGGCAGAACCCAGAACCAAGATCTTACTGGTTCTTACTGGTTCAGGTTCTGTGACGCTGCAGGTTTCAGCTCAGTAAGTTCCCTAGTGGTTTTATGAACATAAAACAACCATATTTATTTTCTTCGTGCACCAATCAATCCATTTTTTAACTTATGTACTTATGTGGGTCCAGCTGGTGGCAGCAGACTAAGGAAGGTATCCCAGACCCCCTACTTCCCAGTCGGGTCCTCTAGCTCCTCCTGGATCCCCAGACCTTCCCAGACCGCCTCGACTCACTCGAGAGTCGAGACCAGCTAACTGAGAGCTCCATGTTCAGGCTCAGCTCCCTCTGAACCACCAGTCAAGTATCAGAACCTGTAAACTGGACCTGTTGAGTCTGCTGAGCTCAGAGCAGGATCTCACCTCTAAAACATGTTTCATCTGCTGCCTGGGAGGGGGGGTCGTCTCATCTGAACATACAGCTAAGTGATGGGTGGGTCTGGGGGTGACGTGAGGCCAACAGGGTGCCGAAGTGTGCCGCCTGGCAGCCAAAAGGCTGATCCTGAATGGGCAGGCAGGAGATCTGGCAAAGCTCCTTGGAAAATCCCATTAGGTCCCCAAAACCCTAAAAAGGCACTTGTTACCTCGGCTGAGCCCCCCCCCCCCTCTGCCCCCGGCTACATCTCTGTCTCTTTGTCCACCGTGTCTTTTTCTAAGATTTTATCACATTAGTTCCACTGGGAGCTGGAAATCGGCTGTAATTGCGAGTTCTGTGAGGCCAGCAGGCAGGCGGGGTGGGTGGCGGGGACGGGGGCAGAGGACGAGAAAAGTGAGGGAGGGAGGGGAGACAGAGAAAGGGGGTGAAAAATTAAGAACAGGAGGAATCTGTCTTTGAATTCTTCTAATGTACAATAAAGTTTGTTCACACTGTTTGAACAGACCCGTTGGACCCGAGGTGACCTACCAGGGACTGATCACTGATGGCGGGTTCACACCAGTCTCGTTTAGTCCGGTAGAACCGAACCCTGGAGCGTTTACCCCCTTGGTGCGGTTCCTTTGGCTCGGTGTGAGCGCCGGACTCGAAACCTGGTGCGGACCTCTGTCGGGTGAACTCTGGAGCGGTTCATTTCTGGTGTGAACACCATTGGAACCAATCACAGGAAGCTTCCCACTGTATGTGTCATTTTATTGGTTAAAAAACGTTTTCTCTTCCTGTTTTGGTGACTAGTAGCGCGTTTGCTACCAAAAAGACAAAACTTGGTGATTTTTGCATGTTCGCAGTTGCAGCCCTCTTACCTCACTGGTCCACTTTGCAAATGCAAAGTGGACCAGTGAGTCCAATAAGAAGGTTACAGACAGAAAAACAGACTGAACAACAGACAGAAGCTCCTGTCAGACCTCTTAAACGTTAGTCTGACGGTGATTAAACATGTAAATCAGACCTGATCAGATCAGTTCAGTCAGTTCGGCCTTTAGAAAGAATAATGTAACAACATATAAAAGACAGAAGGAGGATCCACTGTAGAGAGTTTTCCATGTGTTGGAGAAGGAAAAGCTTTGAGATGCAGCAGCACTGTGACTCTCTCTGACATGAATCTGAAAGAGACGGCTGGAGATGATCAGTCTCCCTCACTTTACATGTTTAAATGTCCTGTAAGTTGTTATTAACATCGTCAGCAGAGTTTCCTCCCGCAGTCCAAACACATGCAGGTGAGTTGGTGTCTCTAAAGGTGAGAATGTGAGTCCACCTTTATGTTGAGAGCTGATGCTCTCAGCTTTTCATGACGTCAGCAGTTATTCACTCAGTCTGCTTCTGGTTTCATCCACAAACAGCTTCCACGCCTCGGACAGGAAACCTCAGATGTGTGTGGAGCGATGAGGAGGCTGTAACCTTCCTCACATTAATACATGAAACTAACAGAAACGTCATGTTTCCATCTTGTTTTCAGGTGAACCAGCTTCATGATTCTTGAGTCCAAAGAGCTGAAACATACTGGTCACAGGCTCACCTGTGCAGCAGGAAGTCAGTGTGAATCACAGGTGTTCATCCTGAGTGTGATCAGGAGCTTCAGTTTGTTTCTGCCAACCAGGATTCATTTGATTTTACCTGTGTGTTATTTTAACAAGGTGTCACCTGACTTGAGTCTGTCCCGACACCCACGCGTCTCAAGTCTCTATATGTGTGATGTATTTGACTGAATTTCCACATAAACACTCAGGAGGTGAAGGAGTGCCAACATTAATAAATTAATAAAGACATTAAGTTATAGAAGCACATCAGAACTGAACATAAAGACACATGATTATATTATTTTGAATTATTTCTGTTGGATATAATATTCAAGGAGGGAACTTATTTCTCAAAATCATCGTTCAAAGAATATTTAATATTTCAGTTGACAGTGTCAGATACTGTGACATTATTCTTATTAGTTTCATTAAGAAGAACAGATTTTTGATACTAAGTCAAGTAAATTTTATTTATAAAGCCTGAATATCACAAATCACAAATGTGCCTCAAAGAGCTTTACAGTCTGTACAGCATGTGATCTGTTGAGGCTGTAATCCTCCTTCATGTCCCTGAAGTGTTGTTGGGATAAACAATATTTTATCTGTTGTTATTGTTTATTTATTTTGTTTTTTTGTTAGTATTATTATTAATCTGATCTTGTTTTGTTAAGCACGTTTGGCTGCATCTTTGCATGAAATGTGCTATAAAAATAAAGTTATTATTATTATAAATGTAAATGTATAAAAGTTTTTTTGTTTTTATAGGTGTTCAGTTATCACGTCCCAGAACATCACAACTACAACTAAAACCTCCATCTTGTCTCTTGTAAAGATCATGGTGGGGTCTGCTGTGACCTCTGACCTCTGACCTCTGACCTGTTGACTGTTGGTGGCTTCATGTTGCTGACCTTGGAAATGAAGCTGATTTAACTGTTTGAGGACATCAGATAAAAGTCTGAAATATCTTCGTCGAGGTTTCATTCAGTGTCTTCGAGTTTTCGTGATATTTAAACAACAAAGGAGACAAAAGAAAAAGTGAACACAACACAGAGACTTCTACAACAACAACAACAGGGAGTCGATAGTGATGAATGAACAAATTAAAACAGTCTCTTCTTCTTCAGTCTCGGCGCACAACTGTGACAACATCACGTCTATAAAGCCGCCGATAGCGTGGACCCGGCTCCGTCAGTATCCGAGCTTGAGAAGACTTCTCCAGATAACCAAACAGACTGATGCATACAATCGTTAACCAAGAGCGACTTCAAGTAAGAGGCTTGTGTCTGGGCAGAGACAGAATTTATAACTGTGTGTGATTTCATCTGAGCTTCATTTGTTGTGAATTGTGCTTTGCTTATTTTGTAGTAACGGACCGCTGCGTCCTGCTTTGCTGTGTGTTTTTCTTTGTGTTAGCACGTTCCATTTTGTATTGGTGCCACGCCATTGGGCCGTTTAACTGTGTTAGCTTTAGCCACTGTGGGAGCTGATAACTGTGCTTTATCAGACCAAAGTCCAGTAACACGGCTGCTGAATGAAAGTTTGCTGCCAGGTTCCTGTGTGATAAAGGGACAGATATTGCGCTTCACCACGCCATTTGAGATTCCTTGTGCTTTACTCTGTGTGCTTTTCTTTCTCCTTCCTCTTCACTAACGCACGCCTTTACACGTACATACACTTACACACACGTCTTATATGCCCAGATAGCATGAGAGCATAGCTAGCTAAGCTGCACGCTATCTTGAGGACAATTAGAGCTTGTCCTCCTTTTCGGCTCTGTCCCTTTGTTTGAGTTCCGTGGGTCTGCCCATGTGACCCACGTGGTCACATCAGCCATCTTCCTTGTACCCCCCCCTCTCTCTCTATTGACCCAGCTGGTTGCGACGGTCAGTGCTCGGATTCACCCTTTACTGTTCCCCCTTATTAATGTCAGATAGTACTTTAAATATCAGCATTTTTAAGTGGACAGCCACCTTTGAAACTGTTTTTCACGTTTGGTTATTGGTCCCTAATCCCAGGACGGTGCCGCGTAATTAATAATCCATATTAATAATGTTGATAATAAACAATTTTATTAATATTCATAAATATCTTTGATATTTCTGCTAATAACCAAACTTTCCCTACCTGAATCCCAACAGTCTCTTCTTGGCCTTTAAACCTCTTCAGGGTTTCTTGTGTTTACAGCCTGAACTGTTGAACCTTTTTGTTTCCAACAATCAGAATAAAGTCAGAGCTTTTTGTAGTTTGTGAAAAGATTTGGTCAGACCGGCTGTCAAGTCTCTCTGTGGGTTATTTAACCACAACGTGCTGAACTCTGAACTACAACAGAGATTTCCTGATTAAAACACAAACACATCATAACTCTGTTGGTTTAGAACCACATTAACGTTTTAGATTCAGAATGACACTGCAGTTTCTTTAATTAAAGGCTCATTATTACTCATTATTTTCATAAAGTCCTCATTTAACCAAACTACAGACAGCACCACCGGCATCAGCTTTTAATTCAGTTCAGTTCAATTTTATTTATATAGCGGCAATTCATAACAGAAGTTATCTCATTGCACTTTTCCTATAGAGCAGGTCAAGACCGTACTCTTTATAATATTATTTACAGAGACCCAACAAATCCCACTATGAGCAAGCACTTGGTGACAGTGGCAAGGAAAAACTTCCTTTAAGAGGCAGAAACCTGAGCAGAACCAGACTCAGGGTGGGAGAGAGCGAGAGAGAGGAGAGGGAAGCACAATGCAAATTCCACCTAGATTTTTAAAATAGTAATAATGTAATGATAGTGGTAATATTAATATTAATAAGTTAATAATAATAGGAATGATAGTCATAGGAATAATAATGACAATAATAGTAACAGAGCCAATAACAACAACTGTAGCAGCAGTTGTCGAGCAGGAACATGGGGGTAGCAGGTGGCCCACAACCACAGATCCAGACTCTGCAGGAACACGGGGCAGCAGGTGGCCCACAACCACAGATCCAGACTCTGCAGGAACACGGGGCAGCAGGTGGCCCACAACCACTGATCTAGACTCTGCAGGAACACGGGGGCAGCAGGTGGCCCACAACCACTGATCCAGACTCTGCAGGAACACGGGGGCAGCAGGTGGCCCACAACCACTGATCCAGACTCTGCAGGAACACGGGAGCAGCAGGTGGCCCACAACCACAGATCCAGACTCTGCAGGAACACGGGAGCAGCAGGTGGCCCACAACCACAGATCCAGACTCTGCAGGAACACTGGGGCAGCAGGTGGCCCACAACCACTGATCCAGACTCTGCAGCTCCGGAGGCAGAAATACCTACTGAAAGCGACAGAAGGAGAGAGGAGAGAGACAAGAAAGCACAAAACTACGGGAGAGAGAAGATGTCGAGTTAGTAACGTGCAGTAATGGGATAAACATGCATACAGACGGAGAGGGAGAGGAGGAGAGAGGTGCATCATGGGAAGTCTCCTGGCAGTCTAGGCCTATAGCAGCATAACTAAGGGATGGTTCAGGACTCACCTGAGCCAGCCCTAACTATAAGCTTTATCAAAGAGGAAAGTCTATATTATAAATAAATAAAACCTACTTGGAAGACAATAGTGATCCATATTGTAATGCTTCCTGTTGTTAGTGTTGTTTTATGTCTCTGTAGAATAAAGAAATTCATGTGCAGCGTCTCTAGAATATAGAAATAAATGTGCAGCGTCTCTGTAGAATAAAGAAATAAATGTGCAGCGTCTCTAGAATAAAGAAATTCATGTGCAACGTCTTTGTAGAATAAAGAAATTAATGTGCAACATCTGTAGAATAAAGAAATTCATGTGCAGCGTCTGTAGAATAAAGAAATAAATGTGCAGCGTCTCTGTAGAATAAAGAAATTAATGTGCAGCATCTGTAGAATAAAGAAATTAATGTGCAACATCTGTAGAATAAAGAAATTAATGTGCAGCGTCTCTGTAGAATAAAGAAATTAATGTGCAACATCTGTAGAATAAAGAAATTAATGTGCAGCGTCTGCAGAATAAAGAAATTCATGTGCAGCATCTGTAGAATAAAGAAATTCATGTGCAACGTCTTTGTAGAATAAAGAAATTCATGTGCAACATCTGTAGAATAAAGAAATTAATGTGCAACATCTGTAGAATAAAGAAATTCATGTGCAGCGTCTGTAGAATAAAGAAATAAATGTGCAGCATCTCTGTAGAATAAAGAAATTAATGTGCAACATCTGTAGAATAAAGAAATAAATGTGCAGCGTCTCTGTAGAATAAAGAAATTAATGTGCAACATCTGTAGAATAAAGAAATAAATGTGCAGCGTCTCTGTAGAATAAAGAAATTAATGTGCAACATCTGTAGAATAAAGAAATAAATGTGCAGCGTCTCTGTAGAATAAAGAAATTCATGTGCAACATCTGTAGAATAAAGAAATAAATGTGCAGCGTCTGTAGAATAAAGAAATTAATGTGCAACATCTGTAGAATAAAGAAATAAATGTGCAGCGTCTCTGTAGAATAAAGAAATTAATGTGCAACATCTGTAGAATAAAGAAATAAATGTGCAGCGCCTGTAGAATAAAGAAATTAATGTGCAGCGTCTGTAGAATAAAGAAATAAATGTGCAGCATCTCTGTAGAATAAAGAAATTAATGTGCAACATCTGTAGAATAAAGAAATAAATGTGCAGCTCTGTAGAATAAAGAAATTAATGTGCAACATCTGTAGAATAAAGAAATAAATGTGCAGCGTCTCTGTAGAATAAAGAAATTAATGTGCAACATCTGTAGAATAAAGAAATAAATGTGCAGCGTCTCTGTAGAATAAAGAAATTCATGTGCAACATCTGTAGAATAAAGAAATAAATGTGCAGCGTCTGTAGAATAAAGAAATTAATGTGCAACATCTGTAGAATAAAGAAATAAATGTGCAGCGTCTCTGTAGAATAAAGAAATTAATGTGCAACATCTGTAGAATAAAGAAATAAATGTGCAGCGTCTGTAGAATAAAGAAATTAATGTGCAACATCTGTAGAATAAAGAAATAAATGTGCAGCGTCTGTAGAATAAAGAAATTAATGTGCAGCGTCTGTAGAATAAAGAAATTAATGTGCAGCGTCTCTGTAGAATAAAGAAATTAATGTGCAACATCTGTAGAATAAAGAAATAAATGTGCAGCGTCTGTAGAATAAAGAAATTAATGTGCAACATCTGTAGAATAAAGAAATAAATGTGCAGCGTCTGTAGAATAAAGAAATTCATGTGCAGCATCTGTAGAATAAAGAAATAAAATAACATACTGAGACATAAATCTTATTTTTTATTTGCAGGTTTCGTCCTCCGTCCTACTGCCTGTGTCTCTCAGAGCTGCTGTCACTAATTGGTCCTGTGAAACACACACAATAAAAAGCTGGCCTGAAGAGTCCTGCGAGGCGACCCCCATTCAACCCAGATATGTAACTGGAGCCCGCCGTATTATTATTAGACCCGCTAGTTAGAACCCGGCCTCTGCGGTGCCACCTTCAAACCAGCTCCTTTGTGTGGACGCTCCAAGGCTGAGATTATGTGGTCGGGTTAAAAAACAAGAGAAAGACCCCGACCCATCCCCCCGCCCTCCCGGCTCTCTGGGAACCTGCTTTAAATGGGCTCTATACAACGGCGGGAGATGGTTTTACACATTAGGGAGCAGCGCATTGAGCTGGTCAGGTTGCTGTGGTCACCTGGAGCCGGTGCCACCCAGCAGGACTCACTCTTTCATCCTTTGTACCACAGAGCAGGAAGGGGAGGGACTTATATTTTGCCATGCAGCTGGTAGAGATGCTCTGTTCCCAAACACCCCCACTCAGGATTACACCCAGGACAACAAGTCCAGGACACGCCTTCAGGTCTTCATCCTGTTCTAGACTTCACCTCACTTCACCTCCGACGTTTCATCAGCACAGTATGGAGACACGTCTCTGTGTCATCATCGTCCAGGCAACAGAAATCAAACTCAGAAACTAAAGTTGCTTCTGAAATCATGAACCCTTTCTAGCGGTTTTGACTCTCATTTACAGGCTTTTTGCAGAGTCACTACATGTCTCAGCTACATTTGTCATATATTGGGATTTTCAGAATAAGTCAGGCATGTCAGTGTTACTGTACATGTACAGATAGTACAAATAAAAAGTTTGAAATCACGTTATGTTCTCAGTTCATGACACATTTCACATCTCTCCTTGATAAAGGAGAGATATGAACACAAATCTGAACACAAATCTGCTTTGTGTTCAGTCTGAAACTTTTATGGCACATTCACGTAATGTCAGTGGAAGAGCAGCTTAGTGTTCACACTTATTCTAAGATGGTTACTGCACTGTGAGCCCTGTAGTTACATCATTTAAACAGCCTAATTATCTGTTTTTGTCGCGTGTATTAGAAGCAATGAATTAACAAGTAAAACCAGATACACACAAACAGTGTATAACTCCTTTTAAATGATCTGAATTGATCGTATCAGTGTTACTGTTGGATTGTATTCAGATCTTCTGTGGTACCAGCTGGGAAACATGGTATCTGTCAGACTGAGCAGGCGTTCAGACAGGAAACAGCCCTGCGATAAATCCACATCCATGGAGGCGTGTCGCATCAGGTACAGGTGAGACTCGATTTGATTTCACTGTAGAGTCACACATCATTGCGTCTCAAGGCGTCCACTGTTTCACATAACAAAACAAACTACAAACTACTGTATATTTCACATCAGACATGATGAGTAAGAACAGAACAGTTTCATCGTACTGAGGCTTCACAGGTTCAACCCAGTGTAACATGACTCCTACTGAGAAACTCCCTTTGACAGTTTGGGGACTCCCTAAAAACTTGGTATTTCACCCGGATGGGCGTGGTTTCGCAGGACGTAGCAGTGCACGCTTCGGCGAGCTCCGTGACCGTCTCATGCTCTGAGCGTTCAGTGAGGAAGGTGGAGGGTATTTGGTCTGCGACCTAGGAAATGATGAAAATAAATTGCACTTAGTTTTATTGTAGGCTACTTTATATGATGAATTATTTTGGTTTGATGATAATGAGAGGTTGGACTGAGCGGCAAAGTGTGGGCTGGTTTTATTTCTATAGCTCGGAAATTTAGGCAAACTAGACCGAATAATACACGCAGACAACATGAGATCGGTTTATTTGATGCATGTCAAGTAAGAAGGCAAACAGAATATACTATTCATGTTTTCCTATAATCTGTATATTTGGTCTCACACCTATGTACGTGGAATCTGATAGCTTGTTTGGTCTGGGCATCTGTTGATGCAAGATACAACACTGATATCAGAATACAGGCCCCCCATCTCACTAGATTTCTGTTTTTGGACATAATTGGCCATCTATGTCAATATATTTCAGCACTGTTTAGTTGTACATATTTTCCAGCATAACGTTATGATGGTTAATGTGAGAGGTTATCAACAGTCGGATCAAAGTCATTTGAAAATCTGCAGGGAAGTCGTGTCGCGGTTGCAGCCGTAGCAGCAGTACAAGGAGCAAAAACATGAATCGATGATCAGAAAAAAATACAAAAATCATCTTTGAAGATACAATTAGGCGTGAAGTCTCCTGATGTGTTTCGGTGTTAATGTCTGGACTTGGATAAAGTTCTCGGTCTTATTGCTCCCAAACTCAGCAGAACCTTCCTCCTCAGCCTGTAAATCTGACCGCTCCACGTCCTGTAACAGTCAGTTAAAAAGCTTCGACACACTTGAAGCTTCTCAGTATCCTTAGTGAGGAGTTAACAAGCTCCCTCCCCCTCCTGGTCTGAATGGATGAGAGTCTGTCGGTTGGAGTGCTCCCTCTTTATCCTCCGTCCTTCCACTGATCACTGAAGTGTGATGTCAGCGGGACGCCGCCCGCTCTGATTGTGTGGGACACTTTTTTTTATTGGATAAGTGGAGCGGCTTCCTTTGTGCCTTTGAGCCTGAGGTGGCCTGTTGGGCTCTTAATCACCGGCCCTCTGAGGTGCTGCGTTCAGGGGGCAGCGGATAAAGAAGCGCCGCCTCATTCAGACCGAGCTGTTGATCTACCAGCTCATTGTCCCTCTCCTCCACACCGCGGCCGAGCGAGGTAAACAAATGGCAAACAAAGGAGCTGCCGAGCTTCAGAGCCGAGCCGCCGCCGTGGGGGGGCTGGTCCTGAAACATGACCGCTGTCCCCCAAACTCTCCATTAAAACCATCCGCAATCTCCCCCGACCGCTCCCAAACCCTCGCCCAGTCTCCTGGTTCTGGTTCTTTACTGGTCCCCACTTATCAAATGTCCTTATCAAGCAACTTCTTTCTGTTCTTAAAGTCTTTTTCCTCAAAGTAAACACAAATCTGCTACTGCAGTAAAACCCTTTCAACCTTTTTCTGATAAAATCAAATGTTCCTTGATTCAAGTGTTATTTTTCACGATTGCGGAGCAACGATTTGTCTTCGTTTCTCAGCCCTGGGTCCCACATGGAGATACCTGATAAGCAGATGGGCTCTGGAAGATTTCTAATAAATGCAAATAGATTTTTAATTACAAATATTCATATTATGTTAGATGTGTTTTTCCTTCTCGCTTTAATCATCATGTGACCTCGGATTTATCTTGGGACCCAAACAAAGCTCTACGCTGCTTTTACTATGAGTACACTTTGGTGCAACTTGTGTAAAATTCTGATGCATACTTGTGCTTGTAAAGGACTTCTTCCACCTCACCTCGTCTTGTTCCAAACTTTCCCAGACGTCTAATTTCTTTCTCATTCTGTTTATTTAAAACCAGCTCCCCCCTACACCCCCTCACCCCTCCACTCTCACCCCAACATGGCCCTAATCCCTCCTCTATAGTCTCCCCCTCTCTCTCTCTTCACCTCTATTCTGTCTCGCTCTCTGGGGATCAGATCAGATGTGTGATGATGTCGCTGCAGTCGTGTGACCGAACTGCAGCTTTAGTGTTGGATTGTGGTTTTTACTATTCAGCTGATCCTTTGTGTGTTCAGTGAGGATCACGATGCTGAAAGGTCGTGACACCAATTCAACAAGTCACATCTATACCTGTTTGAAAGTTAATGACATTTTATATTTTCTTTCTGTCCCATCGGTCTGGATCCACGGCTTCAGGAACATCCGAAGATGTTGTTTCATTCACTGCAGAATTTTATTTCAGCTGTATCTTCTTCCCTTTTATATGACCTTTTGTGGAGGTGGGCAGGGTCAGCTCAGCTGCAGAGGGAGAGGTGGGGGAGTGGCTCAGGTGAGCGGCGTCAGGGAGAGCTAATTGTCACACCTGTGTCGTGTTGGCTAATTATGCTCCCCCCTTTCTGAGGACTGCCACACACCGGAACCACGGCAGGCAGCCAGAGAGACTGGGTTTGTCTTTACACGGACTATCAGAGAAAGAGAAACGTCTGAACCAGCGCAGCAGCCGGGCAAACAGAGGCGCTGGTAGGACAGACAGGTGTGCATCGCGTGATGTTGTGTGTGTGAGCGGACGAATAAAAAATACATTACCTGCAAGCGGTGTCGCGGTGCATATCTTGTAACCAAGGAACTCACAGTAGCAAGGTCTCGCTGCACCTTTATTTAAGGGTCAGGTGATGAACTGAGGTCTGGATCCTGACTTCCTTCTGGTCTAAGAAACCCAGTAATGTAGTAATAATATTGTTTAAGTAGATTTTAAATAATAAAGGACCAAACACAGAACCATGTGGAACCACTTGATTATTATCGGACAAATATTCACGAAACATTTTCTGATCATTCACTTTATTATAAATATATTACCTATATTACCTACAGCTGCATAAGATTGAACTTTTTCTCTGAAATCAAACTTTTCTCGACAGACCACACACACATTACACACACAAACCTTTACATGTTAAATACTTTGATACTAATCAGATGAAGAAAAATAATTTTCTGTCTCTCAGAATTTAAATAAACTCATTGATTGCAGCTCTTACATTTTGTGTAATGTTTTTCCAATATAATTTCAATTTTAAGTGATAAACTTACTATTACAATCTAATTTCCATCAAACGGAAGCCAGCACTGAGAAAACGTCTGTTTCCACACGTTGAGACATTTCCATCGTTCATTAAAGTGTTTCTGCTACGATAAAAAGGCAGAGATGTGAAGAACGAGTAAATGCTTAAAGTTTCTCTGCAGCAGACAGTCGGCGCGAGTGATGAGCAGCGAGCGTGTTTTAGTCAATAGATTTAACCAGAGAATTATCACAACAAATGAATGGTTACAACACACAGGCACACGTTTGACCTGCAAAACACCATGAAGACAAACTGCACACAGAGCCATCTGTTGCTCTCACACATCCGCACTGTTTCCTAAGTGTGGTCTGAGGCCTGCAGGAGGCCCTGCTGAGGGCTGCAAGCGGCCCTGCACACAACAAACACAGCAACTTAATGAAACTCCTGATTGATATGGGAATTAATAAATAGTTAACATTCTGTATTATCAGAATCTGTGCTGGCTGCTGCTTTGGAGCATTGAATTGTTAACATTTTACGGATTTTGTTGACTTGTTTTGGCTGAGTGACTTTGTTAAGAGAGAAATTGGTTGATTTTAAAAAAATAACAATAACAAAATGTCATATAACATAATAGTAAACAATTTAAAATGAAAGTAAAAATGTAACATAACACAACTTAATATTAAACATTATAACATAAAAACAAAACATATGTAACGGAGGTAACATTTGAGCATAATGATAAAGCACATGTTATAACATCAATCATAAATAATGCAACATAATATTATATAACATGTAATTTGATACAATTAAACATAATATAACATAGCATAATGACACCATAAAACAACATGACAATACATAAAGTATAACTAACAACATTACATAATATAACAAAGTACCACAATATAAAACGTAATATAATACGACATTAAACAGAAAATGTAACAAGAAACTTGACTTGATTTCTTGACTTCATCATTACAGTGTGATTATATGATTATTATTTGGGTGATCTCTTGCTGATACAACATTGTACAATAAACATTTCATTGAAGCTTTGCAGCAGCAGCAACACTATCAGCACATTCCTGCCTGTCTGAATGCACCTCAATGAGATTTAGATATCGAGGAAGTTTTAAAAAGCTAGTTAAGTGCTATTCAGCCGCGCTGAAAGGCGAAGCATTGAAAAAGCCAAAATGAGAGTCTAAAGAGTGTTGCGGCGGGGGTTCGTGGAGAGGCGAAACATCGGCATTATGGCACGGATGCCATCTCTTCACCCGGACAGAAACCCTCCCCAGATGGCAGCGCAGAGTTTGTCGGCCGAAGGCTTTCACTCGGGGACAAAAGCTATCTAATTGAGAACAAACTGTCAGTGAAAGAGACGAGACCGTGACCGGAGAAGGGGCCGCTCCGGGCCGCCGGCCAGCACCGGGGCCACGGCCAGCTCCGGGGCCCCAAGCTCAGTCTATTGCCGGCCCCGGCCCCTCTGGGCTCCTCAGACCTCTTGTGACTGACACAAGAGGCCACGGAGGATAACACGCGCAGCGGCCTCGACACAAAGGCCTTTCACAGCAGACACAGTCCGAACTCAGCCGACTGTCAAGTGTGAAGGAGAAGAGGAGAGGCTGAATGGACAGAGAGACAGATAGATGTGAGGTCTGGGAGCGCACCGCTGCAGGCTGATCTGAGTCCTGAAACCAGAGGGTTCAAACTGCTACATCATCTGCAGCTACATCTCGGATCAGACTCCTCAAATGTGATAGGGTTAGGGCCGGGCTTCTGATTAAAGAAAAGAAACATTTTTAATTGATGCTTTTGTCAGCCAGTGAAAAAAAAACTCTACATGAGAAATTCAAGTTTATACAACTGCAGAAAAGATGTGTAGTTTTAGAAAACATGAAAAATCTGAATAAAATTTGAATCTAAATAAAACGCATATTTAGTTCTTCTTTTCACAGACCTAAACCAACAGCCTGGAGACATTCAGTTGTCCTCACATGAGAATGTGCTGCATCTTTCTCAGTGGTGACACTGATCAACATGCGTATGTTGAGCCCTTGTTTCTCCTTTATAAGAAAACGTGCAGTTGAAAGTTTTTGGTGTTTTCAGGTTTTGATGTTTTCATCAGTGTGAAACAGACACCTGTATCACCGCCGGATTCTCCAGTTCAGCGGGTGATTTTCACTCATCACTCACAAAAAAATGTTTCAACTTGTGTCTCCTGCATCTTAACCTGTTCGTTTCCAGATCCTGCAGAACTTTGTCCTTTCAGCCGTCTCTTTGTGGAGGATCTTCTCTGGCCTCATGCTCCACTGCTGCAATGTTTGGAGTGTGAGATGAAAAGCAGCTCTACCACCAACAGAGCTGAATGGTCATTGTGAGGTTCACAAAGGCGGCTGCAGGAGAACACAAGACTCACTCGTCTCAATGGTTCACTTTGGGAGCGCAGACAAAGGCGTAAAAACACAGATAGAGGCTCCAAAAGAGAAGCACCACTCGAGTCTGAGGGACTCATCTGGGATTGTGTTCTCTGTTAAAGACGCCATCAATCACCCCATCAGTCCTGCTCCAGCTGACCTGATTTACATGTTCGCACAGTAGCATCAATCATCCCGAATCTGAAGGAATGTTCTCAAAACGCTCCGAGGAAGAGTTTACTGATCGCCGTTTGTTATGTTTCAGTCCGATCACCAAAACCTCACTTGTTTCATATTTTCTACAAAACCCTTTTTTACATTAAACAAAGTTAAATGTTGTCTGAACACAAGCAGCCGCACAAGAATCTGGTCAAACAATAAGTCGACCAGAGTATTAATCTGAGCAGATACATAGGGACAACTGTCAGATTTTACGGACATATTTTGTTTGGTACTAAAAAAGTCTCTCTGTGATGAGTTTAGTTGAAGTTTGGATGTTTCAACACCAGCAACAGGAGTCAGACAGAAGCTGCTGTCAGACGGAGAGTTTTACCACAGTGAAGCCACATTCACATCACATGTGAAACGACTGAGAGTTCACATCATCAGACGACTCAACATGTGACAGTTAAAACACTGAGCACTGACAATATAGCACATATATGAATAATAATAATAATAATAATAGCGTGCAGCTTTATAGCGCCTTTCAGGGGACCCAAGGATGTAGCAATGTTTGCTGGGAACAACAGAGTTAGGTCCATAGACCTTGGTGAACGGGTAGGTTTTCAGTAGTTTCTTGGAAGTGTCCAAAGATGCAGCACTGCAGATCTCTGCCAGGAGAGATGGGTGGGGGCTGCCACTGGGATGGGGTGGAGGAGGTCTGATAGGTACTGGGGGGCAAGGACATGGAGGGATTTGTAAGTGAGAAGGAGGATTTTGTAGGAGATACGGGACTTGACCAGGAGCCAATGAAGGTGGATGAGGGTGGGGGTGATGTGCTGCCAGGGCTTGGTGCAGGTGGGAAGCCTGGCAGCTCGGTTCTGCACATACTGGAACCTGTCCAGGGCTTTGCTGGGCACCCCGGACAGGACTCCACTGCAATTATCCAGATGGGAGGGGATGACGGCATGGATGAGGGTCTCTGCCAGTCTGTGTCTGTGAGTGATGGCCGGACCCTGCAGATGTTTTTGAGGTGGTACCGAAAGCAGATTTGGCAATGGAGCTGCACCGGAGAGGCCTAGGCATTCAACAAGTGGTTGAGTAGCATGGTGTGGGAAACTGTGTCGAAGGCTGCAGGGGTCCACGAGGATGAGGATACTGATGTGGCCAGATTGAATATTCATCACATTTGGGTTTAATCACCTTGAAGAACAGACTTTAGCTGATCAGAGGCTGAACTCACACACACACACGGTCTGTGTGTCCGTTGCTAGCTAGCTTACAGCTAACATCTGTGCAGTCGGTTCATTGGCTGTTTAAGGGCGAATAAACAGAAATAGTAAAATTCACGAGAATGACGTGAAGAGAGAATGCACTTTTCTATCCGTCTGAACTCACCTGTAGAGTTGAACATGTGTGGGCATGAATATTAAAGTTAGAATGATAAGATTTCATTATATCTTTCCCAAACATGATTCAAACTGTCTTGATGTAGATGGGATTCACAGGAAGTGATGCAGAAGAAACCCTGGATCATCATCAGGTTTGTTTATCAAACCTTTATTCATTTAAGAAATGTATGCTAAAAGATGGGGCTGAGATAACTGCTCACTGTCTCGACAGCAACATTATACTTCCTGTTTACATCACCCAAAGCATGATGGGAACACTGGTGAAAAAAATTCTAAATACGTCCCGTCAGAAAAATAAAACAACTCAATAAAACGTGAAAAAGGGAAAGTTTTTGTTTACTATCAGTACATTTTTAGAACTTTCCTCCATGACGCCCCCCAGCCTCCATCCAACAACAGGTGAGTTTAATGGCTTTAAAAGTCTTCCGGCAGTGACTTTGAGAAGAATCAGTGGAAACACTGACTTCACAACAAACATCATGAATCAGCTTCCTGTGTCCTCCGTCCTGTCGGTGTGGATGGATGGAGGAGGACGATGCACTGATTATTCCTCCCCTCTAAGTCCTCCCATCTGTCCCTGTTTCTGCCGGCCTGAGCCTCTTTCACAGCGGCTGACAGGAGCCTGCAGCCCACAAACACAGAGCTGGTGGGGGGGGGGGGCTCACCCAAACCCCACCAGCCCCCACAAGCCCCCACCGGCATCCCGATTGTGTCCCTGCACACCAAAGCACTTCTCTATAGCTTTTTGATTGGCTTTCAATCCCCACGCTACTGACAAGGTTCTGTATGGGAGGAGTGTGTGTGTGTGTGTGTGTGTGGCTTAGTAAGGAGATTTGGGGGGGGGTCACGGAGGTGATTTTTCAGGGGGGGGAGGAAAGTAAAACTGGGACAGATGGGGCTGATTGTTGCTCTCTACACAAATTAAGGAGTGAGACATCTGCAGAGAGAGAGAGAGAGTGGTCGACCAAGGCAATTAAGACTGGAGAGAGAGAGACTTTTTGAAAATCTGTACAAAGACATACCAATAAATCTAATTAATTCAGATCAATGAATTATAAAAGAAAAACTCCAAACATTAGAAGAAACAAGTAAAGACAACCAAAAGCCCCTTGATTTCCCAGTTACTTCCCAGTCACTTTAATTAACAAACATTTACAAACAAAAAATGGTAAGATATTCACTTGATTTATTGACTTCAAGAAAGCTTTCGACTCTGTTTGGCATGAAGGGCTCTATTACAGAATACATTGTTTTATAGGGGGCAAAATGTATGATCTGGTTAAATCAGTGTATTTGGAAAATAGATGTTGTAATTGGAGACAAACAAACTGAATCCTTCACCAGAGAAGAGGTGTTCGTCAGCGCTGCAACTTTATTTAATGTGTATATAAATGAACTGTTCAGCTGGATCAGTGTGCTGCTGCTGGCCTCTCCCTCCTCGATAGAGAGGTGGAGTCTCTGCTTTACGCTGATGACCTTGTTCTTCTGTCTCCTACTGAACAAGGACGACAGCAACAGCTGGACACAGTAGGAAAGTGCTGTCAGAACTGGGCCCTGGCAGGAAATCTGAAGGAAACTAATGTCATGATGTTTCAAAAACGCCCCAGATGTCAGGAGAACAAACACCAGTTTACCAATAATCAATAATCATTGAACACAGTGTGAGTTATACCTGCCTGGGTTTAACCATAACAGCATCAGGGAGTTCCAACACGGCAGTGAACGCACTAAAAGAAAAAGCTCAAAGAGCTCTAAATGCCATTAAAATAATTTTATAATTTTTAAATTCCAATTGAAATTTGGCTTAAAATATTTGATAGTGTCATCCGGCCCACTGCGCTGTCTGGTGGTGAGTCTGGGGTCCACTCGGTCACCAGAGCTTCACCCGCCGGGACAAACGTCCAGCAGAGTCTCTACATGCAGGACTCTGCAGATAATTAACTTTCAACAGAGAGCGCGCACATGTTTTAATCACCTTAAATCAGCCCCCGAGACCCCCTCCATCCCAAAGCCCTCCAGACCCAGGAGCTGAGCCCAGAACAGAGTCCCCTATGTCAGCTGGTGCTGAGACTCACTGCCCCCCCTCAGACACTCGGACCAGTCTCACAGCAGCACTGCTTTCCAAACACCAGTCAGAGGAAACCAAACTACAACACAACGTAAAGAAACCTGAATCTGGATCACTGGACAGAAACTAAAAGCCAGATCAGAAAGTTATCTGGACCTGAAGAGACGATGGACTGGCAGGATGTCTCTGCTGTCAGAGACAGGAAGCAGAGACAGATCCTGACTCAGGCTCAGCGTCCACAGACTGGACATCCAGACAGGAAGACACAGACAGAACATGTGGTCGCTGTTGGACAGGTGAGGTGAGACAGGTGAGACAGGTGAGACAGAGATCTTCCTCCTAAAGTGAACAACATTCACTGAAATAATGAACGTTTACTTTAACAGGTTCAACTCTGTGATCTCAGATTTCAATGAGCTCGACATTATAAATCCTCCGAGGAGACGGAGACGGGATCCTGCTGATCAATATGTATCAACACAACCTGAGGACTCACATTCATGAAAAAAGTTGCAGTGTTTATGTAGTTTTCACTTACTTGTATTTGTATTTTTAACTGCAAGTCAATATTTCTTATTACTATTACTATATCATCTTACTTCTCTGTATATATAATAGCACATTGTTTCTGTGTATGTTGTTATTTCCCACAAAGCCAGTGTCTGTTTTGAACGACAGAGAGCAGAAGAAGAAGAAACACTCTGCATGACATTAACGTACCAACATATATAGTCCGTGTGTTTCCACAGTAACTGAAAATCCTGGTTTCTGATTGGCTGCTGCAACATTATATAGAACTCTGTGATAAAACATTAGGAACCTACAGTTCATGTTCTAGCTCTTACCGAGCTTTCGAGTATATCTTACAGCCTTCTTCAGCAATGGGACCTGGTTTAAGTTTCACCACATGATTTCAGTATTGGGACTTCAGTTGCATGATAAAAGGGGGTCGTATATGAGGACGTGTGAGACCAAAATGACCACGCTCAAAGTATCAGAATCCCTTCATAATTAAAGTTTTATATTTATACTCATATACACAGTAAATCCTAATCAATGTTTTTATTTATTAATTTATTATCACTCATCATCGTTCATGCACATAATTGTTCAAATGTCCCTGAACCTAAAGAACCACTGACTGTTGGTCTGTCTGCAGGTCTGTCTGCAGGTCTGTCTGCAGGTCTGTGCAGGTCTGTGCAGGTCTGTCTGCAGGTCTGTCTGCAGGTCTGTCTGCAGGTCTGTGCAGGTCTGTCTGC